>JACEOJ010005627.1:120428-213996 GCA_013761285.1 Campoletis sonorensis | reverse complement strand
AGTGTATAAGAGAATGTAGAGTTGTTCCGTTCAGGTTTGTTTGGCTCGCGTGCCGCGTTTTGCCACGAATGAAACAGAGAGAAAGGGAGAAATAGAGGGAGAGGGAGAGAGAGAGAGAGAGAAAGAGAGAGAGAGAGAGAGAGAGAGTAAGAAACGCAAGTTTGGTAGAACGTCGCGCGTCAATCAAAGATCAGTGAACCCCCCCTTCGCTTTAAGGAGGCTAGAGGGCACTTATACTCGACATTCATGACGCCTCCGCCTTCAACCTCTGTCTTCTGTAAATGATCCTTACACTCGATGTCGAGAGAAAGTGGGTCTCTCTCTCCTTCTCATTCGCATGTACACATACATACACACACACGTGTCTTATATATTTATATGCTGCAAATGTATAGTTGCTAATTGTAGCTAAAATCATGAACACTTGCCAAATGGCTCGGCCTTCCTTGCGATAGAGCATGATATCCCTTGACAGGTTAACCGACAAATCTCTCGTCGTCAGTTTGTATGCTGTACTCAGATATACGTCAAGTACTTGCGTGCATTTTCAAGGATGTGCATCCGTACTTGTGAAATTGGAATTATGGATTTACGGTTAAGCAGGCTTACGGGAATTTATATGCGTTAGTGTTTCTTATCATAAGAATTAATTTTATTATTCTACATCGAATAAATATGCAATCGTTTATAAATGTCATGGAATTGACATGTAACTCGGAAAGATCAATCAGGAACGTCCAACATTGTCGAATATTGAATTATTCCAGTTTTTTTCTGTCCTCTAAACAGTGCACGGATATTTTTAAAGTGTCACATGTGATTTTGAATTGTCGGTTGATTCGCATGATATTAATTAATATTTGGAAAAGTGGCGTTGAAGAGTATAGAAAATCTTTTTTTCCGTTTACGTGCATACATATGTCGACAGTTGGTATTATGTGGCGCCCTCACACATCCACCATATGTATAGATTTACTGGTATTAAGATGCAAAATCAGAGATAAAGTGGGAGAGAGAGGGAGTGAGAGAGATGGAGATAGTTGCTTTGGCAAAGTCGTCAGGCAGTGAGCGAACAGCGAAAAGCGATCGAGGGAGCGAGCGCATTTCGAGCCATCTTTACACGCGTGCGGTCCGTTTGCGTGATACACGCATGCCAAACCCCGCTCCTAACCTCCTTTGCTTCTCCGTCCTCTTTCTCCTCCCTTCCTTTCCACCATTTCTCTTCTGCTTCTTCTTCTTCTTCTCCTTCTTCTACTTGTTTGACTTTTACGTGTGCACTCTTTTTCTCACTCCTTCTTGCTTCGTTCTTCCTCTCATCTCTCGCTTTGCAGCCGTGCATGTCTTCCATTCCTCTGCTCTTTTGGGGGAGACAAGACAGTGTATGTAACAGAGTGAGAAACCGAGAGGGGAGGAGGGTACAATCTTTCCCGCCCCTCACTTTTGCATTACAGTCTTTCTTTCTTTTTCCTCTTTCTCTATATATTTTGTTTTTTTCTTTCGATGCTCATTTTTGGGCAGCTGCGTGTATGCAGTGTTCAAAGACACGTATCCTTACACTTTTACCCCAGAGCTCAGATTTTTACGAATTTAATTCAACCATTCGAGAACTCTTTTTGTTTTGTTACTGCTATCTGTTCTTCCTTTTTTTTTGTATCGCTGTCTTTGTAAGTAGATTCGGTACTTGACGTCGAAAGCATTCGAATGGGTTTTTCGTATAATGACACCTTATCTCGCAATGGGTTTTCAAGTTCGAATTATATAGCCGCAGTGAATTGAGATTGCATCGAGAAAGATTCGTTTGTCAAGTGTAAATCCATTATTACCAATGGACGTTGACGTTTTTGGAGCAGTTTGGGTCTTTTTTAAATGCTATTCAGATAATCGGACGATCGTTTTTGCTAGCAAAGAATGATTCAGGACGAAACGTCGACGGGAATTAAATTTATTCTATCGAAATCAAAGTGCATTCAACAAATATCGGAATCAATTCCAATCAAGGGAGGCAAGGAATTAATAAAAAATTAAAGAAAAAAACAAACAAACAAAAAACAAAAGAAATAAAAAAAGTGATGGATGAAAGACGAGAGAAAAAGGACAGTGCGAATTCATGGAGATTGAAGAAATCGAGGGAACAACAGTGAATGCCGGCGATTATTTCGATCGACCTTGAATCACCGAACAAAATTGGTCTCCCATTAGCACGACGCTATGGTACCGATACAGACGATGCTTTTATATATAGATATATGCGTCACGTAGAAAGAAGCATGAGAGAGATAGAGAGCATGGAATCAAAGAGAGAAAAATGAAGGAGAGAGGCCCGAAGGCGTTGAGATCGAGAGACTCAATGCCGTGAAAGTAATATCTTTCTCTCCCTCTTTTTCTCCTTCAACTCTTTTCTTCCTCTGTCCTCTTCTAGATATCCTTTACTCTTGCTCTGATGATGGTGAAAACGATTCGCGCAGATTCATTCTTTGGGCAAAGATGTTTCGAGGGAGGAGAAAAAAATCGCCTGGAAACGATTCGAACGTTCCTCCGCACTTGGTCCTTCGTCTTTGTCTTCTTCTTCTTCTTCTTCTTCTTCTTCTTCTTCTTCTTCTTCTTCTTCTTGTTCCTCTTCTTAGCCTTCTTATTTTCGTCTTTTCTTCGCGTACCGAATCGCGAACGAGACGCGATGAAAGGAAAGAACGGAAAGAGAGTGACGCGAGAAATCTCGCAGCTTCTTCATCTCTTCTCTTATTATTCTCCGGTTTCAGGCATAACAAACATGTATATAAATAAACCAAACGTTTAGATTCAACCATTCGAAGCATCTGACCGTGTCTTGAACCACAAAAACTCCCTGGCATCTTCTAGTGCTATCGAAAAAAATGTCCGAAGATTTTTTGTGTTGAAACAAAACATTAGCTGATGGAATCGAAACCGTCGTATGAACACAATTTCTTATTTATGTTTAACTCCCTCACATGATTTATTTCAAAATTTAATTATATTCAGTATATTTGAATGGAAGAAAGATTAAAAAATGTGATTTTCAATTAAAACAACTATGAAATATTATATATAAATAGCATCTTTGCTTGAAATTGAGTTTATAGGTTACGAGTTGTGCGTCTAAGTTTCTGGCCTAACGCAGGGCGCGATCTCATGCACAATGCTTTTTCGATTCTCTCAATTTGCATTTATATGTCGATTCCCCGTGCATATTCTTCACCGCGGATCACCGGAAATGTTAATTCGTGTAGCCCTCACAGTGAATTCTCGTATCATCTATAATCTCGAGTCATACACGATCTCGCGTGCTTTATTGTTCGCTCGGTATATGGAAAAAATATAAAAATCGTAGATAACGAGAATTTATGATGATCTCGATAAAGAATATTACATAGTACTGTCTGTATGCATATTGATAACGTTCGAGTTCCAGTAAATTTCAAAGGCAACTAAATATTCAGTCGTCTTTTGTTTATACATTTGAAATCATTTTCTCTACAAATTGAATTTGTCTCAATAAACTTAGGAGCAATTGACGAAAATTCTAAGAGACCTCGCAAAAAAAAATTCTCCACAAATTAGTTCTTACGAAGAAAATGAAACAATAAATTCCTCAAAGAAAAAAAAAACCACACGTGTCTGATTAAATAATCACCCTTTCCTGGTTATTCGTGGATGTTGAAAAAAGAAAAAAAAAACAAAACAAAACAAAGATAGTTTCAAGATCGTCGAGAATCTCATCGCGATTTATACACGTGAATTCGTCGAGCTAGAACGCACACCCGGCGACTATCAATTAAGATAGGTGTGCACTTATACGCGATTGAGATTGCCATAAGTACCTCTATGTGTGTGTGCGTCTGTGTCTATGTGGAACGAATGCGTGAGAATGGGAATGCTCGTACGTTTCGCTATACTAGTCCAACCAGAAGAAGCTCCAACATCACATAAAACCATCCAACACACTTGTGTGTACAATAAAGTGCATACACGTGGTGCATAAATGTATATATGTGCATGCCTATAGCCATGTATTTATATTTGTATAGGTTTCAAAGACGAGAGTGAAAGAACGGTTGTGATTCACAATCTCTCTCTCTCTCTCTCTCTCTCTGGCTCTCTGTCTCTTTCTTTCTCTCGCTTTGTATAATTCGAGCAATCGAGATAATGGGGAACAATATGTAATTATATCATTGTTTGAAATTACCCGGCGGCCTCCGTATAGCACGTCCGCTTTTGCTTCTCTGTGCTTTTCTCTCTCGTACACTCTCTTACTCTCACAGATCTTTGGGCTGCTCCGTTAAAACAGCGTAAGAGGGGCTCTTTTTATATGGCTCCTTTTCTTTTGAGAAAGAGTGTTTGCTACGAGGTGTTATTAGGGCCTGACATTGATACATCCAACAGGTAGATAAATATATATAGGCTACGGTATTAACTGGACCATGATCGTTTCCCGCCATTTTATCCCCCACCATATTATCACGTTTGTCATAAAATCGCAAATTATTTTCATTTCACATTAATTATATAATAGTTCGAACAAATCGAATCTATATAATAAGCGAGGAAGACTTTAGTTTCTTTGTAAACGTCATTTGTTATTTGACAAGAATTTCGATGGAAAGTAACGCTTTTTACGCTTTCTTATAAAGGTTAAAAGTAATTTTCCTTTACTGTTATCGATCGAACACTAATAATGGAAAAGAGCATAAAAATAACATCACGATCATTCTTGTGAGAATCTTTCGATTCATCTCATGAGAAATCCTCGTGTTACTGTTGTGTTGCAACACGCGTATACATACATGTAATCTCAACTGCAGACTCGAAGGAACCGGGTCCTCCGAGCAATCGTAGAGTATAAGTCATATGTAATTACGAGAGCAGCTTGTGATGCCGGCCCTTATATCTCAGGAGGAGAAATAAGGAGAGAGACCGAGCCACAAGCCAACTATTTATCAACGTCGCTCGTTACCACGTCCGAGAGAAGTTTTATGTCTATGAGAATAACAGTTGGAAAGAGATATAGAGACAGACATAGGTAGTGAGAAAGATAAAATCGATGGAATCGAAAGAACTCGAGTACATTGAGCAAAAGGGGCGAAGCTATTTAAACGGATATGGAATTTCCTCAATGGAGCGAAGATTTTCGGAAAACTTTTACAAGATTTTGATAAAGATTTTTCAAACTATGAATTTTTTTCGGGTAATATCTTGGATTCGTCAAAATTTTGATTCCATTCACAACGTTGTTTGGATATTTTCAACGTTACAATTACGATTTTGCGTGGATCGAATTGAAGCCTCGTTTGTTTTTATTTTGTTGGCAAAAAATTGTAAATTTTTAGTATCGTCATTCGCGTATTATGTTTCCATATTTCTTTGATAATTGCAATCGCGGGTGCTAACTGAGGTTTTGCCAACTAAGTACACATAACGATCGAGTGCCGGAGTGGGGGGTACAAATATATCATAAGCTTCAGCACGGTAGCTCAATGAGGACAAAGTAAGACAGCGAGAGACAGAGGGAAGGTGGAACGAAGAGAGAAAGAGGAACGATGGTGAGCAGGGAGAAAGAGTCCTTAAGGCGCAAACGCCGCACGAACACAATCAGACTTGCAAAAACGGTGGGCCCCTTAATTGGGCCGTTAACCGTAGCTGGACGATGATTAATCGCGAGGTTACGCGCGAGAGTGCAAAGTGGTCGGCGTCACAAGCACCATACAGAATGAAAGTGAGAAAGAAAGAGAAAGAGAGAGAGAGAGAGAGAGAGAAAGAGCGATAGCAAGAAAAATCAAAATGGAGGCTGCTGGCGACGATGACGAGTTTAGTCTTTCTACAGACCCAAGTAAATATTGAATGCTAACGAACAAAAGGTCTTGGCTGATTTAATTCGACGTTGCCCATAACAATGATTACGCCCTTCGAGTTACTCGCAGTCGATGTTTATACGCATTGGGATTTAACGGTAGGGAGTAAAAGAATGAAACGACAATCTCCGAATCACGCGAATTTTATTTCATCGCGTGTGAGCCGCCTGATTAGCAGTATAATCGTCCTCGTTGCCCAAACATCCTTTTTATATCTTTCTTCCGATGAAGAAGACCAAAACAGAGGTTCGTTACTGCTGGAACAGAAAAGTAAATCATTCTACTGTATACTCACAATTTTAATGAAAATCATAAACAATATTGAAAGCAGAATTTTTTATCTGACGTTATTATCATTTTTATTATCATTTTACTGTCCTGTGGATATCCTATAGAACAGTGAAATAGAATTTAAAAAAACATAACAGAGCGCAGGCTGAAGAATTAGTTCGTCGGAATATATTTTTTTCAATTCGAAATATTTTTAAAAATTTTCTTTTATTTGGGAATCATTTAATTCCAGACCACAGCATCCCTGTATGAAACCTCTGTGCAGTCGGAAAGATATAAAATACGGGTTATTATATCCTGCAGTAGCAGGGATATAGCTCGAGGGGTGGGTATATACCATTTCCGAGTCGAGTTACATATTTGCTCTGGGTTTTATCCGCAAGATCACCCTCGCATTTCCTTTGACGCTTCCTATGTACACACGCGTATATATTTTTACGTATATACCATTTTTCCATATATATCTTCGTTGACCAGTTATGAGAATGGTCAGAAAGCAGAAAGGTACAGATACGACCAGGGAGAAGCACCGTTTTGTTAGCACTCTGGAATTTCATTCGTAAGTTTCATTCTCATTCTTTTCTTTCTCTCGTCAAGCGTCTCTCTTCTTATCTGTGTCCTTATACTTCTTTTTTTTTTCTTTTACTTCATCGTTTGCTCGTTTCATCTTTTTTTATTCGCCTAAAACGCGCCCCGCTCGAGGCTGTAATCCTTTCATTTCTTCATTTTGTTCCCTTTGACCGATGAGAGCATCCCCAAGTTTGTTACATTTCCAGATGGGCTCTGCACACACGGGATTTTTTTTTCTTTTCGTTTCTATACCCAACAAAGATCTAGCAACGAAATCGAGGCACAGAGAGGGAGAAATAAAAAGATATACAAAACAACACAAAAATGAAGGGACGCAGGAAAATTGATGCTCTAAAGAATTTCGTCAAAACTTCATTCAAGCGTTAATGAGTAGATTCCAAGGTTTTATTTTCCAATTTTCGTTCTCTTATTTTCGGGCAACTGACCTACCCGAGAAACGGTATAAGATGATGGCATCGGAGATCAGATATATTAAACTTCTCAAACCGGTCTTTCACTAATTTAGAAGGCTCAGGTAGCGTTGCCTGATGGCCTATGGAAACGCATCATTGAATGCATTCTTCGTGCAATCTTTATTCACCATAAAAATGCCAAAAATCATAGACTCTTGTATTTGACTAAACATTATTACGTGCCATGAAAAAAGTATTGGTTTTGCGAAATTCAGTTTTTATTCTTCATCGAAATTCTTTTCGATTCGACAGGGATTTTAATCGTGGATATAAATATTTACGTTGAGAAAATGTATTAAATAGACACGAAACTTGAATGTCAAGAAACCATAATTTTTTTGTATGAACTAAATGTGTACGAAATCATCTTTTTTATTTTCCTGTTAAACTCATTTTTAACTCCATTGTGTGGATTTCAATTGCTCGAGGTAATCGAACAACGTGTTTTGAAGAGCTACTGAAATAACTACAACAACATACGTCAACATCTTTGATCTCATTCGATCTTCTTTTTATATTTATTTCTCATTAATAAATGGTCGACATTGAGTGCTGGTCGCCACAAAACTCCTCTCGGTCCAAGTAAAGCTGTATAGCAAGGATTTTCTTCGTTTTCTCTCTCTCTCTCTTTTTTTTCTCTCACGCGTATATGAACACGCTCGCGGCAAACAAGAAGCCAGTTGTCTCACAAAAGATATTCAAAGAATAAATATACATCGAGAACTGGCATACAGCAACACACACACACACACACACACACACACATACGCATCCACGAAAAAATAAAATAGATAGGAAGCTTCGACGATAAGATCAATAATGAGAATAGGAATGAAAATCAAACACACATCGTTCGATAATTGATATGATTAATTAATTCATTTGTATCGGAAGAGTGAATCAGAGAGTGAGGGATAGAGAGGGAGAGAGAGTGTGCGAGAGATTAAAAAGGATGATTATTTATCGTATGATGAAATTGGGCGGCTTCGATCTTCTTAATATGTTATATCTGCGCGCGAATATGAGAACAGCCGATCGTTCTGTGTCTTTGTAAAGATCAACGATACAGAATGATGCTGGACTGGCTTATACTTTCCTTGTATATGCAGTTTATAATGAGAATGAGAATTGAGAGAGTCATAAGTTGGATTGAGAGAAATGCCAAGGGTACTAATTACACTGTATTTTATGATCTGTTCACAAAAAAAGGATATTCAAAAGTTAGCAATTAAAGCTGGCCTCAGATCATTGCAAATTCAAGTTCTATGAATATATTTCAAAATATTTTTTTTTTAACAGTCCTTAATTTGCAGGTTTCATATCTTGCGACTCAAATCCCAGAGATTTCATTCGATCTACAATTACGTTTTAATTCTCGTCCCATTTCGATAAGGCAACTAATTCTGTTTGTTTTAACAATTGTTATCTTTTACACTGTTTCGATTTATTTTTTGTCCTTCCTCGAGACTCTCTCTCTCTCTCTCTCGCATTTTCTCTTTCGTTGTTGATGAATCAGGTGGTAGGTCTCTCGCCAGTTGGTTGCAGTTTCTCTCGTTCTTTTGATCGGTACGTCTTGAGACAAGAAAGCAGAGGGCGCTCTCTTCTCGCGGTGGTGGCTCTCCGCGAGTCCGAGATTACTTTTGTGGGCGGGTCTCGCACTGTCAGAGCTCTCAGCTTTCTTCGCTACTCAACACTGCAGTTGTGCTCTTTCTTTATATATCTTTGCTGCTACACACTCTTGTTTCTATATTATCTCAATGCTCGTATATATGTTGTCTAATATACATATATACATACAAGTTTCTTTATAAGATTCAAAAGTCTCCAGGTATAAATGCTCGTACACGAGCGAGCATCTTCTTGCACCGAAGCAAAGGGATTCTTCATTTTAGTCTTGTGGATATACGTTGTCTGTTATTCGTATAGGATTTTCGCTTTTAATTTTTCTTCTTTTTTTTTCTATACAAGTATATATACATCCAAGTTTCTTGACCATTTGCCAACACAGACGAGATATATGCGCTCATTTATACTCGCTCTTTTCTTATTTACTCTTCTTGTTCTTTTCCTCCCTCACTTTCTCCCTCTCACTCTCTCTCTTGCTGTTTCTCTTTCTCTTTTCCTTTCTGTCTCTTTCTCCCTTTCTCATATTCACTGCTTGATTTAAATTGGAATACAAAATGCAGAATACGAATATTTCTAATTACCACCGACGGGCTCTCCACTGCACTCCTTTGGTGAAACAGAACGGCCGATTTGGTGTTTGCCTCGAGAATAACTCTTGCATTATTTTTTCTTATTCTTTCATATTTCATTTATTTAGTTTATTTTTTGTGTCTCGCGATGTGTGCACAAGTATCGCTTGGTTATGGTACGATCCTGGTCAACAAGAATTCATATATTTATTGTCTTTTTGTCCTGTTGCCATTGCTACAGCCCATATAAATTCCAAATAAAGGATAAACATTTTACGATCGTGGTCGCGGAACGATTCTTGGCTTTTTTAATGTCACATCGAGTAAAATTTTAGTTTTTTTTTCGTGAAAAATAATTACTGTAAGGTTCGCGGTATTTTTTCGGTGCAAACAGTTAATTAAAATTGAAACTTTTTAATTTCTAGTGTTAGTCGAGAACTTTCTTATCCTTGGAGTCAAATTCTGCGTCTAGAAATAAATTTAAGAAGCATATATTTTTGAGTCATACTAAGAAAAAATGTTTTCATCTATTTTTGGTTGTGATAATAATATGATGAATTTGACGACTAAAGAAAGATTTTCTACTGGCACAGAGATATTTTTTCAGGAGGCAAATAATGCTCCTACGAAAGAGAACATTATGAATAAATTTCAGTTAAAATGAGATCGTAAAGCATGAAAGTTTGAACAAGAGACTAAAATCACGTTTCGAAGAAGATGAGAAATAGAGAGGCGAACACTCAAGGCGTTTGGGAGTAAGGAAAGATCGCTAAGAATTTTTCTTCATCGTACAAATATCTCCGGAGCTCGTTCGCGCGTTCACGTGTTTCGAATTACAATAAATATCAAGGGGCGGGGAGTCCAATTAGATGCGTTGTTTTCACAGATGACACACACATGTATATAAAACTTGGTCTCTCGTAATCGTATAGGGAATTTTTCGTATAAACAAAAAGTTTGAAATTCCAATTGATCAATGTTTTTTTTTTAATACCCTCACATTTATTTAGAAACATAATTCTAACGTCTTCGAATCGAAATTATACTCAAAACATATAAAGATTTTAAAACTACAATGAAAATTTAAAGAAATGACAGAATTGCTGTTAAAAAAAATATACAAATTAATGAAAAATCATTGAATTATTTGACCAATCATTTATTCGTTATACTTCTTGATTCATTATCGCTACTAACACTTGGTCTTTGCAATAAGGTCTGCTGCGAAGGAAAATACGATATTTTGCAGAGAGTTTTTTTTTCACTAGAAATTGAAAAGGCGTATGAGTGTGAAACACTTTAAGTGTCAATTATTCTTGGTAAATTCCTTTTGTTTGTATTATAGATCTGTATGCATAATCCTCAAGGTGGTAGGCATTGCTAATGATATTGGTTTAGGCGCACAATTTTTACAATTGCTAATAAACAACGACGCTTCGCCAAAATGCTTCGCGGGCTTTTTCCTCCTAGGTCGAAATTATATATAAATGTACACGAATGTATCTGCTCGTGATAGTCTATACGATTATACTCCAAGAGTTTGCACCATCCGGAGTGCGTTCGAGATCGTTTATGTTTTCTCTGGCAACATGAGGAAACGGAAATACATACAAACATACATATACTTTAGCCTGAAGCCGAGATAAGATCGGGGGAATCTAGTCCATAAATATATTTTTTGCAAGTTGAATTTCCTCATAATTTTAGACAATATATTTTAGAAATTGGACAGAACAAAACGATCACTTGATTGCTTGTATATTTAGTATAAAAAATCATTTCCACCAAGCACAGTATTATTCGCTGGAGAAAATATAATAATTTTTATATTCTTTCGGTAATTAAGAAATCAAGTAAAAATTTTTTTGTTTAATTTAGAATCTTCAAGGTGACGTTTATATAAATTTTTTTAGATTATCGTCATTTCATTTTTGATTGATTCGGATAAATTGGACTGTTTCTGCATTATAAATAGAGAATTATGGTAATGCAACAGCTCGAGTTGTTTCTCTTCAACGATCGATGACTCTATAATGACTTCCCGCCTTCGAAAAATCACCTCAAAATGTCTTCTCACCATTTCTATTGCTCTTTCGTTAGTCGAGATTGTAAGAGGGTGGAAAAGAAATAATAGATGAAACAAAACAGATCGAAAGAAACAAAAGTTCCGCACCGTTGAACGATAGATCGAAGGAAGCGAAAAAGGACGATTTGTTCGCGCCACAGGAGTCCTTCGAATGAGGAACGAAAAAGCCTAGTTCTCACATATAATTCATCGCTCACTGCTAGCGCCGAAATAAGCCTGAGGGCTATTTTCTCTCTCTATCTCTCTTTTTCTCTTTCTTTGGTTTTTCACTCTCGCTCTCATTCGAAGCGCACGAGATGGACAAATAGAAATCATTAATGGTTTTGTTTCAAGAGTTCCGACCGTCCAACTCACAAACACCCACGCACAAGCGCAGGTTCATCCTCCGAGCCAAAAGATATTTTGGTAATGATTCGTTAATGATTTCGGGGCTTTTTAGTTCTCTCTCCTTCCAATTTTCCTCCAATCGTCTGGCATAGACAATCAGAACGAAGCGCCTTTTTTTTTTGTTTTCGACTGCGTGAAAAACTTGCTGCATTCATTGAAAAATCTCGCTTATTTACCATTTCACCAAAAGCAACCGATGCTCTTTGGAACAATCGAAATTTCACGCTAATCGAAAAACCGGAGACGATTCTTTTGCTTCCTGTCTCACGGTTGTTCTCATTTTTTATTTATTAAGTCATATCTTTTTCATTCGTCCTGTGTAGCATTACAGAATATTAAAAAATATATATATAAAAACAACAAAATATCTTACATCAATATTTTTTCGTTATCTCAACACTTCCCTTAACACGGAATTAACGTTTTCGCTCGCCTTCTCGAAAATGTGCTTAAAAAGATTAAACTCATCTGAGAGAACAAATATTTTGCAACGTTTATTTGCGTGATGCTTTTTTTTCTTATACGAATCTTGCACAAAAATAGAAAACTCTTGGACGAGCGAATTCTTGGCTTCAGTCTTAAAAAGAAGTGATCGAAACGCCACAACTGAAACACATGGGCAAGCGCGAGTGAACCTTTTGCACGCTGCTTATAGTTTTCGTTGGGGTGACGGAGTACCTGAAAAGTTTTTCCCAGCGCAGCAGCTAAAGCTGGAAAGAGGATATTAGCCTCGTACAAGATCCATGTTAAAATATATACGGCATCAGCAACCGTATCGATCAACGACAGAAAACGCGCCGAACAATACGACCCCGTTTCTTTATTGTAGTCATCAGTCATTCGGTATAAATATTAAATTCGCTAAAAAACGGGACCTCGACATGTCTCCTCTCTCGTTGCTCGGTCTTTTTTCCCTCTCTTTCTCTCTCTCTCTGTCTTTCTTCTTAGATGGGGTCAAAGTTGCAACGTCAGCGTACGAGACAAAGCATATTACACAGAGCGAACGGTATAACAGCAGCTGACCGATATGCATTGCTGGCACAGGTCGTCGACGACGAAAATTTCGTTTTTGGATTTAGATCCGTAGTGCATAGGGATTACAAAAAGTTTCGATTGTTTAGGACAAAAAGTTTTTTTTTGCTTCGGATTGCAGGGAATCGTTGGCGACGATTGTTGTTTTTTTTTTCGTGAAAGCTACGAAGAACAAATAGAAACAAAGATTTCAGGGCCGTGTGGATTTGTAGCTAAAAAAGCAGGAAAAATTAGACCGACTTTCGGTAAATGTTGAAGTGAAGTACAAAGGATATTAGAACAACTTTAAGAAAAGTGGGTTCAATTATTCCTTTGAGAGTACTCAGGGTAAAACTGATGGACAATATGTTCATGGAATAGAGAAAGATCCGACAGAAATGGCCGCCCTCAGGACAATACCACATCGTGACAGCCGTCCATTTTGGGGTGAGATCACGAGGCAAAAAAGGGTCGAGAGCGGAAATTCGAGGGGGTTACTGGCCCAACCCTTTTTGGCACCCATTGCATTGCTTGTAGCATAGAAGTAGAAAAGTAGACTTGGACGCCGGCCCACAATGGCAGCCCGCCCAGAATTTGCAATCCTCAAAACGAGTTTTAATAATACTGACAAGTTTCAAACCTTGGAGAAAAGCAAAGACTCCTTCCTTTAAAGCGAAAATTTAGAACCAAATGACCCAAATTTCTAAGCTGTTTCACTGCATTTATTGAGTTTATTATTTGCACGGTACATTTTCCCCGTATATCGATCTCGATAACAAAAAACCATCGGAAATATTGAATACTTGACGAGTATATACTGAACACTTCGAGTGTTCCTTCTCGTATTGTCTCGTAAAAATATGAAAGTATGGCATAATATAAGTGGTTATTTGTATTGAGAGGCTTCGCCAGCTTCTTAGGCAACTTCCGCATGTTCGATGTTTCTTCCTGCGTCGCCTCTTTTCATCTCCTCGCTTCTATCTTTCTCTTATAAATACTGGTTTCTCTTTTTTCGAGTACCTCCGAGCGCCACGGATCGAGTGGAACTCGAGTGTGAGACTCTCGAGAGGGTGGTGCGCGTTCTCGCGCAAGGGAAAGGTGCAGAGAGAGAGAGAGAGAGACAGAGTAAAGAAAAGAGAAAGCACGAGGGAAAGGAAAGAGTGAATTCCCTCTTCGGATTTCTTTGACTGTAGTCCATTTTGTATGTCGTTCGCAGGAGCCCTCTCTCCAAGTTTCTAACCCCTGTCCTCGCAACAAAACTCTCACCCTTTTTTCCATCCCTCTGCATATCGTTCGAAGCGAAACAGAAAGCGTTGTCAAACGCGCTCTTAATTATATCGGCGCTTTAAAGAGACGAGTTGCTCTCTGTCGCTGTCTCTCTCTCTCTCTCTCTCTCTCTCTCTCTTTTTCTTTTTCCCTTTGTCTTTCTCTCTCAACTACAATAGCCACTTATTTCACTCTTTCTCCTTCTCTCTTTCTGGTTTACTCTTTGCTTATACTTGTGCCCTAATCAGTTTTGTTCCTACTCACAATGACCCCCACGCTCTTTCATTACGCTCTCAATGTTCCCCGTTGTCTTTCCATTCCTGCTACAGTTCATCTTTCTTGACAAACACTCGTTCGCCTCGTTTATAATTTCGGCGTTTGGGAGCGACATGATAAAAACACCGAAAATCTGCGTTTAACTCAATATCGTTCTTCCAGGTATCACAGATAAACACTTATTCAACTCGTTATATCCTTCTTATTAAGACACTTGCGGAGCTCAGTGGGGAATTGCTTATTCGACAAAGGTCCCGTTTCAGAATCTGTCCAATAGATCACCAGCATAAATTCTCGATGCCATTGCTATAATTAACTTTTTACGTTGTTTGAAAATAGAAAAACAAAAAAAAAAACTTTGATAAATATTAAAATCGATATTACTACAGAAAATAATCGTCATCTTTTATCGAAAATCCTCATTGTAATTCAAGCACTTTATTGAACATATGTTTTTGTGTCTAGAGAACCGGGTAAGACGTTAAGAAAAGGATTTACAACCGTTAATCGACAGCTGATTCTCACACACACTTCGTATTACACGCGCGCTCTTCTTATTCTTAAAGCGTTGCTACGAAGTGTGTATATATAGATGAAACATTGTGCATGTTATTCAACATTGCAATTAACCGGTACAATTAATTATATTCTCGTAACCGTCGCGAATGCGCTGAACAATCCGAGCAGGAAATACATTCGAGCGTCTTCGAGGAGTATTAAAATACTTCAACACGTTATATATATCGTATATTATACTCCTCGAAGTGGACTCAAGAGAACTCATCGAGATCTCGGATACTCGAGAATGCCTCGTCACGTCCTCGCTATAGTCTCTCCTCGCTTTTATTTTTTTTAATTTTCATTCTTCAACCCTATCGTTTGCTACACATTTAGCAAGGAAACAGTTGCGATTACCGCGATTTTTCGATGTTTAACTCTTTGTCGTTGTGACACGAGACAGAAATGGGAAATGGAAAATCTTTGATGTGATCCTTTTTGCAACAATAAGTTTATCGGATAGAAAATTGACTTTTTCCGTTGAGTTCATGTTCCAGTAATTGTTTTTTTTTACTGATTAGACGGTGTAGATATTTTTTAGATATCAGGGTAATTTATTTAAAAAAAAAAAAAACACATCCAATCTATCTCATTAAACCAATAAATTGAATTTTCGTTTCCGCGTCGAAAATAACACTCAACTTCGGTTACATAGGCGTTCAAGATCGCGGGTTCAGGGAAGCATTAGGCAGATGAATACAATGGGAGAACCGCGGGAGTATTAATTAACCGACAAATTAGCATCGTATATACCTCGGGCGCTTGTACAGTGATTACGTTTTAATGATAGGAACTCAGTCGCAGGGGTACAAAACCAGTAGCAGTTACACTCGGCAATAACTAATATATCGGCAGTTGAGAACAATAAGGACCTCATTTAATTTACTTGTACACGTTAAACGATGTTTGTTACGCCGTTTTGTCCTTATAACTGTCGATACGCATCGAAAACGAGGAAGAGAAAGAACTCGAACTTAAAGTACGCTGGGAATCTATCAAAACGAACGTAATATTAGAGAAGATTAAAATCGTTTATAAATCACAATTATTAGCAACCAAAAGGAAGAATACGAAAAATTTGCAGGTTCAATGACATTTTACGACGATGAAATGTAGATATCTTGCGTCTGAGAAACAAATGAACGATGTGGAGTTTCTTCAGCTTATGAAAAAAATGCTATAATCCGCAATATCTACTTAAGTAGTTTTATATCATTGATATTTTGAGTGGATGTCAGAATCTGTGGATTTTTGTAGACCACTTGAAAAACCACCTGCATAAGGAAAGAGGATTTCGTATATCCTCCGGATTTCTCTATTATATGAGTGCATGGTAATAAATTCCCACGATCAGTCATTGAAACAATCGGATTTTCGTTTAATAGTTCACTAATCTTCGAGCTTTTAAATAACTAGAAGAATTTTTCTTCTTAACAAAAAAAAAAAAAAGAAAGAAAAAAGCTTTGAATATGTAACAAGTCAGATCCACGAAAAGAGATTGCTATGAATAGATCGAGGTGTAAATACCTTTCAGCGCAAAAGTGCGAATCTCCTAACCTACCGTCTGTTTTTGTTGGTCACGCTTCCGTAACCCTTGATAGCGTACGAACGTACCTACGCGATTCTTTTAATTATAAAACTCTTTATAATTCATAGTGATGACGTTCGTGGCTATGAATTATCGTAGATAGTTTGGAATATATTTGCAAAATATTGTAATTAATGATAGCACTGGTTTCCAGTATTTTTTTTTCTATTACCATTTGCACATGATTTTTAAGACCCAAGCGATCTGTTAAATAAAATCAAGATACAGAGTAATTCTTGCAGTATGCTAAATATCTAATTTGCTTGTTTCTTTTTATTTTCATATTAATTATTTACGAGTTTTAAGTGTACTTTATGTTTATCACATTGAGATAAAAAATAACCACGAAATTTGCAATCGAAGAAACTGCATAAGAAAATATTAATCGCGAGAAAAAACCTGGTTGTAAAATCATCAGTTATGAGTTTAAAAATGAGATATATCTATAGATTAGAAAGGTTGGCATCTACAGATGTCTAGTGTTGCTAAGAGCCAAATGTAATTATATTTTATTCACTCTCTATATGGTGTACGATCGAGATTAATTCGATTGGCGCTAATTACTCGACTTTATCGCCCGTATCATTTAACTCACCAGAGACAAATGATAAAGTGTAAGAATATACATATACAGATACGAGGAAGAAGAGAATGGCTATAAATTTTCTGTTGCGGGAGGTGAATATTCTGAATGCCTGGGACCAGGTACATTACGTATACGAAAAAAGACCTGAGACTCTTTCCGCTCTTTCTCAGATAACTCTCTTACAGTTTATTTTACTCCAGTACGGATTCCCTGCGAGTCCAAATGTATTCACGTTAAATACTGGGTGCAGACTATGTCAAGTATGAAGTTCCGCCAGAGCATTTTTTTTTTTTTTTTACAGTTTTATATTTTTGCTATTTTTTCTACAAATTCAGGGTACTATTATTAGATTATATGCAACATTTGAAAAAGACAATCAGAGATTGTACAGTTTTACATGGTTTCGTTGGAGAACAGTAGAAAAAAAATTACATTCGACGGTTTAATTCCGAAACTTCTGAACAGAATTTTTATTTTCGTTCATCAATTAGTAGTAAAATGTTTTATCGGTAGTAAATATGTTTTTTCTTGGCGATTTATTCTGAAATTTTTTATAATTGTACAGCCGGACGCGAAACGTCTTCCGACGTTCCGCAATTTCGTATTTACGCGCATTGCAACCGTTGCTTGTGATCTTGCGACGTCGTTGTTTTTTTTTTCTTCCTGCCCTGCGGCACCGAGAATTGTTACCCCGTAATTAGCGATTACATTAAGCGCCCGTAGACATCAACAAGCGTGTTTTTCCCCCTTTCTCTCTTCTGCGTTTCCTTCCCTCGCGTTTCGATGACCGTGCACGATTAAAAAAGTTGAAATTCGTTGTTTATCAAAAAATAAATTAAAAAAAAAAAGATTTCCAAGCTTCATGAGGCCAGTGACAAACACAAAAGGGTCTTTTCTTGTATCACGTTTTATGAGATAATTTTATAGGTCAAAACCCTACAATCTACAAAAAAAAACAATGATTTTTTTATCAATACATTTTTTATTAAAAGAGGACGTCTTGGACATAAAAAACATGATGCATATGCGTTCACATTTGCGTTTTTTCCACATTTCTTGAGAGAATTATTCCAGGCTCTCGTCATATCGAGTGCAAAACATGAAACATGGAAAAATTTACAATGAGTTTGAGGCATTACAGAAAGTCTGAGAAAGAAAGTCGTAAATATAGCGGAACCGTCAGGAGCGGGAGCGAGAGAAAAAACGGAAGTAATTCAAATTAAAAGGAAAGACGAAAGTAAGGCAAAAGGAGTGAGACAAGATAAGAAGATTGAGAGAAAGTAAGAAATAACAAAAAATAAGAAAGAAAAAGAATGTACAGTCAGCAGGAGGAAATGGAAAGAAACAACAAAATAGAGAGAGGGAGAGAGAGAGAGAGAGACAGGGAGGGGACGTGTGGGGGAGTTGTTGGAGGGTTTTGCAATGAGACGTGCATGCGGTAAACCTGTTTGTCAACGGGGCACTAGGGAGGCGCGTAAACTGTGCAAGAGAGGGCCTCTCGCTGGACACCGGAATCGCATGTCAACGGGAACGATATTGCTCCGACGACTCGTGCATGTGTATATACGTGTGGCCTGGTTGCACTCAAAACTCCTCTGGTGCACTCGATATGCATTATGTATGGGTGCGAATTACGGTAGGGCGCAATGGTGGCATTCATGATATATTATATTAATAGGGAACTCTCTCTCTCTCTCTCTCTCTCTTCTCTCTCTCTTTCTTTCTTTCTTCTTGAGCGAGAAAGCTGTATTTTTACAAGCGTGCGAACTCTTGCTGATCGCACTCTCCCAATCAAATATATGGTCACTAATTCGAATGGAAAATGATTTAGTACACACCAATTAATATGTCATCACGAATATTTCGAAAATATGATGAAATACATGTACGAAGTAAAAAAATGATTGCCGTCGTATTGTATTATTAAATAATTTGTATTATTCTGCTTTGAAAGAAATTTCGTTAGGAAATTTATTTATCTGTAACAACATAATTGACTCCAAGTTTCGAGCCGAAAAAAGAAACGTCAGTGTCAACCGCAGGGTGCATTGAAAAGAAAATCGAGTCTCACCCACAAAATAAAAAGCATGCATTAATAAGCTTAAAAAGCAATTCAAGTTTCACAATCTATTAAATACAATTTCTGTATCGATAGACGGTATTCATTGTTATCTTGGAGTAAAATGACTGCCGTTGTACATCCAACGTCGATTACTTGGTCAACGTCACGTCCTCTATTTCACTGACAAACAGTCCTTGAGGAAATCTCTTTGCTCGAAGGTCCATTACCAGAGCTGTACGTGTATTAGCTGATGATACGTAGACACGTATGTGTAAGTAAATGTATATAGGAAAACATACGGGGACGATGGCTTGTACGGAATCGTTGGTACGAATAAATCGTTCGTCGTTACACGTGTTTTGCTCTGGCTCTATTTTCTGTTGGAATCGCGGAGAGCGAAAAAATGATAGAAAAAGAGACAGAGGGGTCAACAGAGAGAACGCTTTACTCTGACCAGGGAGATCACCGAGTGAGAGGCTCTTAAGGCTTTAAGTGCGATATAGAACCTTGGAAGTTATGGTAACCGTAAATAATCCTACGGGGTACCACCGAGCGTTGTAATGGTTGATATACCTGCGGCCACACCATGCACACCATCCATACAAAAGAGAAAAACTAAGAGAGAGAGAGAAAGAGATAGATAGATAGAGTGCAGAGAGCACTCTAAGTTGGCACGAGACAGCGGATTTGTGCTCGGCACCAGTCTCAATGTTACCTCTGCATGGGCAACCTCTCCAATGCTTAAATCGTTCATTCGACTCGCCCATGATACTGGACCATCTTGCAATCATGATACCAGAGCATTACCGATCTTTCGCTCTGTGTGCAATGATCGAATGATGGAGAATATCCACTATTTATACGCGATCAAACCTCGTTCAAAACGCGGTCGAAACCGATAGCTCGTAGTTTTATTGCACTAGACACAATGAACTATCTCTTTATCAGAAAACTGTAGCTGCAGACTCTATCGGTCTTTGATTTATGCTTAATAGTTTATTTTTGCAGCACCGATCTCGATTTTTCATGAAAATATTCCTATCACATTTGAGTTTTACATCAACGATTTAAAAAAAATGCCAATAATTCGATTAATTACATCACTTTTGGTACAGTTTTACAAAGGGTCAATTCAGGGTCACTTGAATATGGGATTCTATTAAATTTCAACGAATTTTTATACTGTGGATTTGCAACAGCATCATTATTCTCGTCATTAGGATTGTTATTTTTTTTTTAAGAAAATTTAAGAGTATTCTCATCCTCTTCGGAGCTGCATATATTCAGTTATTCGTTTCATCCTCCGTCTCTCCAATTGGCCTCTCTCGTACACTCTGGGCCACCCCAATTTCCGTATCTCTATGACACAAATAATTCGGGGATGCGTAAAATCCGACGACCCATTTAGTGCGATTATCGGGGCGTGAGAGATTCGACGGATACAGAAAGAGAAAAGGAGGAGGTACACGTACATCCGATGTGTATGTCATGCACAAAACACACAAATATAAATGTACATGTATGGATGCTGGTTTTTGTCGGTTTAGAGAGTGTTTATCCACCCTTAGGGACACGTCTATTGCATCGAGAACTTTCGACTGTTGGGCAACGATTCGGTAAAATCGAACGCCATCAAGCACGAGTACAGCGATCCATATATGCACACGTATATTCGGATGAAAAAAGGCCACCCGTCGTGACGAAACGGGGGTGAGAAATTGGGCACCTTTTTAAATGCGAAATGACACCCGCCGAGCGATTATGTCTCCGTAGAATGGCTACTGCGTGGCAAGGAGGGTACTAAGAGATTGTAGGAAAAAAAAAAAAACACATACAGAACACCTAAGAGAGCGTAATTTTGCTTTGAGGAACAGACGACGCCGCCCTAAGTGGACATTTATTCGAATACATGAGGGAACACCGGTAGTTTCGATTGTGGAACATTGTGCATCTCTCGTTGTACAAAGAATATAAGTTTTTCACATGTTTTTGATACAATTCACATTCTCAGCAACGAAAATCTACGTGTTTATTACTAACAACAAAAATAGTAATTAGCACCGAAATTTTTTCGAACCGTAGTCATTTTTCATGATGAAAAAATGAATGTTGTAGAAACTCGGTTCGTATTTCACTCGGTTTCATAAAATCCCTATTTTTATATCGTTCTGAAAATACGATTAAATCGATTGCAAAAAAAAAAAACAAATTTCAAACCGAAGAATAAGGTTCTTGGGATTTCACACGTGCTGTTAAGGTCTTGAGGAGAAAAGAAGCGGAAAACATCGCAGTTCTTGGTATATACAGAGCTATACCAGGCTATTATTTATTGCGCTAATCTTCGTGGTGAATTGCAGATTCGGTATATATATATATGTATAGAAATATGTTTAGTAACATGCGCGTGCACACGAGTCGCGAAAGGGCTCGAAAGAGAATGAGAGTAAAGAGGGACTCTCTCGCCATGCCACACCGGAAGTGGACTATGAGATAACGCGGGGGCAACGCAATTTGTTTGTAGCAGGAAAGATATAATGCTCGGCGACGCCCAAGGCAGATGCATCAGAGAGACATTGTTTGTCAGTGTGTACGTGCGTGTGCATATTTGTGTGAAAATGTGTGGCTTATTACCTCTGGCGCTATAATATGCCAACGAACTCATGCGCGTAATGATAGTCAAAAAAAAAAAAAAAATTGATATGCCAGCCGATAAACAGTGGAATTTTCTTGAATTTTTTACTTCAATTGAGTAATCTTCGAGGTGAATGGAGATTTAAGTAACGTTATTGAAAAAAAAAAAAAAAAACAATCAATCCGATTAAATAAGGAGTTTAATATTTCTGCAAATAAATTCGGAAAGTTCATATTAAAACTTCGTTAATTAGTTCTAGGCGTTCACATTAATTGATTTTATTTCTTTCTCATTTACCAAATTATTCAACGATCTTTCATAGAGAAATTTTGCTTTTTTGCATCCTTGTTGGGTGTAGATGTGTATCGATTATTTTCCATATGAAAAAGTTAACTTTTTGGCAAAACTGAAGCTGAAGATAACGATATTTCCACGAACTCGTGGATAATGGACCCGTTATAGAAACTTTTGATCGGTGAGAAATCTTGTGCCGTTCCTTGTGCCATTCAATCGTATATCAATTTTTTTAAATGCAGCCTTTGTATTCGTATGCAGACGCATACGTTATACATATATACCCATAACAAATAGAAAAAATTAGTTAATGTTTTTTTTTTCTTGGAGAGAGAGAAAGAGCGATAGATGGAGAGCACAGGGCTTGTTCGTTATTTTCTTGTCTCCGTCAGGAAGTAGCTAATTTATTATTCACGAGTCGTAAAGTCTTTGAATGATTTTTACTGCATCTTGAGCAGCTCGCGAGTCTGACAGGTGCATAAACGTATCGTATTTATAGATGTGCATTGTGGGAGTTTATGAGAACATTCCATAAGTTAAAAACATAAATTATAAAAATTGTATCAACACAATTATGATCGATAAAAATATTGAATTTATCTCTAATAAGAAACTCTCTTAACAATACATCAAACGGATTAATCAAGTGTAACGTATGCGGTTAACAAAAAATTTAATTATTATTATCTTTGGGTTCACATTAACTTTTATTTGTTTACGTTTTTTTTTTCATAATTGGCATATTTAGACAACGAATAACACTGGGTGGGATTTTCTTTTTCTCATTCCAGATTATGGAAAGAAAAAATATTTTTTTCTGTGCAGTAGTATAGAAGTATTTATTTCGCGAATGGCTTTATAAAACCGCGTATGACGATGGCCCCCGGAGGGGGCTTGTGTTGAAAAAAGAACTCTGTTAAGAAAAATGCATGAACGTTTAAATTGAAATTTAACAGAGGCGCGATTCTCACCCGCGAGCGAGACGCCGTAAGCGACGACGACGCGACTTTTCCCTTCGTAGCGGAAAAAAGCAGCTCTCACCTTTTCGCCTTTTTTCTCTCTCGTAATCGCGTTTAAAACGCATTCGTTTCAATTTCATCCCCTTCTCTCTATTCTTGTCTCTTTCTCTCTTGCATGATATCTCTCGAGATATACACCGGTCGTTCGAGCCCAGGACTAGTACATGAGCGCGATATCTCCAAGTTTCTTTCATGCCCGAGAAATGGAATGGAAATGTAATAAAAAGTTGTAATCGAGGACCAGCCTCGTTCTCGTCTCTCCCGAGAATATTTTTTCGCTTTCAAGAGTCTTTTCGGCGTATACACGTTTTCCACTTTTCTTTCCTTCACTTTTTCTTTAAGATCTTTCGAGCGTTCATAAAATATACTTCAATGTTGGTTGAATCAAATGAAGATAAACGGTGCTTTTTTCTCAGCCTATTATTCGACTGATTTAAACAAAAAGAACGACGACTACGTCGTTCAAGTTTGATATAACACAAAAGTTTTACGGCTTACAAAAATGCCAAATTAATATTTCTTCATTTCTTAAAATTAGTTTCTTTATTTAAATATTAAAATTAGCCCGCGATTCCAAGACTGAAATTTTACAAAACAATAATAAATTTTACCGTGAAAGTATGCAAGGGTACAAAAAATTTTTGCTGAAAGTATTGATAAGGACAGAAAGAAGACGAAGCATCGATTGTTGACAACTTTTTTTTTTACTGTGACGTATGGACTTTGAGTCTTTTGACCATAAAAAGCTATTTGATTCAATTTGTCCGTTTGATCGAGGGGTTGACCAAGCTCTGGGCCAAGCAACCTACCGTCAGAGCATCCCCTCTATGTGTATAGCTCGATTGAAATATCCGACGATTCGTGAGGTAGATATTGGAAATAAAATGTTTGGCATATTTCCCTCGCGAATAAATCCCCGTTTTAGCAATTTTGAGCTTACGGATGCGGTATATACGATGTGAACCCTAAACGACTAAGCGCCCGGCATGATGCTATTGAACTATTTTTCAACAGCATTCAATAAGATATTTCGCGACCATCGATTATTTTTGAACAGCCTCAAAAATGGAAAATCGAACAAATCAATGAATGTCGTTTTTTTATTGCTCTATTGTCGTTGCGGTTGACAAATTCGAGTATAAATTAAGGTTTTGTGGAATGATATCATTAAAATAGATTAATGTTTAATCCGGGTGACGGTTTCTCAACGATATACTTGAGGAATATTGAAGAATGAAGTAATAAAAAAGGTGTAGTGCGAAGGGGTTGAAAATCGTTTTAACGAATGAGTTGAGAGAGGATTTCGCGGTGAGTGGTGGAAACTCAAAGCTCCGTGTAATGTCGCGTGATGAGCTGCATTATAAACGGAGTTAAAAGGGGTTGAACGAACTGCTGGGTGAGTTTTCGTTGTCGCTCGAGACACTGTACATTCTGCTGAGGAACCCTCCACGTTATTTCACTTCGTCCGATAGGCACTAAGAGAGAAAGAAAGATATGTTTATTTAACGAATGTGTTGGTGAGAGAGATAGAGAGTAAGAAGGAGATGAACTGAGCTAAGCTACTCGCGAGGCAAAGCACCCACGAGAGATCTACTGTCCCGGAAAAAGCATCCAAAGCCCCATCCTGAAACCCCCCAGTTCTCAGTCTGTCGCTCCAGCAAATGGAGAAACATTACTCACGCACTCTCGCTCTCGTTTAATCGTCTTGTATTTTCCGTATACTCGAAAAGGGTACAATCGAAGTCTCTCTATCCATTTTTCAATTGCTAGGGAATCCGCGATGTCGTTATAAATTTATTACATTTAGTTACATCATTTTTTTCAATTATTTATTCAACACTTTGAAAATAAGCAGTTCCTGGAAAATTTGCTATTTTCCACGAGTTGATTATTTCGTCGGTCATAATAGTTTAGAAGATAATTAATTTTTTCATGATGAAGTACGAAATTTGATTATCGATTTATTTGTGATATTTATGCACCTAACAAATAATGACTGATTATTTTTGAAAAATATTTATGAGTGTCTCAGACACAGTAAAATAATAAAAAATTAAACCAGGTGGGACACCATGTCTCCAAAGTTTAATAGAAACAAGTATTTCAACGACCTTAAAATCAAAATTCGTTCACAACTGGAATAAACGCATTTTATACCACAATTTATCCAAGTTGATGTCACCGAAACGATTTCTCAGTAGAAGGGTGTTATATATACATGTATACAAGGACAATTCGAATTCTCGACTGTGTATGCGCTGCGGGCGAAATCCAAGAGCAACAGGTGTCCGCGGGGACATTCGCAGAAACGCGTTAGGGGTGGATTGGGGTGGAATCGTGGCAAGGGCAGCAATATTTCGCTTTCTATGTTTATATATACGTATCTACATGTATATACAATGGATATAGACAGTTATACAGTAGTAAGAAGGGTGAGAGAAATGTGAGAGAAGTCTCTTCCGGAGGAAAAAGCTCCCCGGGAAGCAAAGCGTAGCGCGAATAACACACCAGCTTCCCAGTTAGGGAAAGACCAGGATTTTTCCTCTTCGTTATTTATGAGCTTTTTATTCGACTTGTTGAGCTCTCTTTCGCCCTTTTTCTCGTTTTTGCCCTCACTGACACTCGTTTTTTTTTTTTTTTTTTCATCTTATTCTTTTTCAACTCTATACTTCTTTTTCTCTTTTTTCCTTGTTCGAAGGGTGCGCACGACAAATTTTCGTCGATTGGAGGGAATGGGTGCGAGAATAAAAGGGAATATGAAAGGGAAGAATAGGATAAAAATGATAAAGAGCCTGCCGAAGAGCGCTAATGGATTTGTCATTTCCTTGTTTTTCATACCATTCATCGATTGTTGAATAATTCGCTAGAACTCATTGTTTTTTATCAATATAAACTCTTTCATTTGCACTTTTTATAAATTAAATAACAACTTAGATCGAATAATAATAATAATTTGTCGTCATTCGGGACCAATCGATCTTTCATCTCGGGAAAGAATTTTTTTTTTGTGCCCAAGATCGTGCTACATCGATAAACGTGTGTCAGAACTAACACCCCAGGAAATCGGTTCAAGATCTATTTATGTAAGACGTCTTAAGGAAAAAACATTTCAGGACCCTTGAGAATGTTAAAATGCACAGAGGCGAGAATGGGCTACCGTGAGTATATGCTACCGTGTAAAATCCATTCTGGTGATCCATAGAAAAGGGTCTTCTGGGTATTATAACACTTAGTTCGGGGTTAGGCGTCATTCTTATGGTGTATATGTGGCTCGAGAACGGTGGCGCCCTATACGGCAACTTTTCACTCAGGTATATGTATTTATTATATACGACCTTTTCTTTCGACATACGATGATGATGATGTTTTATATATATAGATATATATATGGAAATGTGAGTAAGAGATAGATACGATTTAGTCGTAATCCGTCAAAGAGACTTCTTTCATCGTCCGCCACATGAGAAAACCTATATCTATGATCTCCATTAAAGTTCAGTTAACGCCCTCTTGGATTTCGACGTACAATCTTTTTCGTGTGTATATTTTTCTTCTCTTTTTTCTTTTTCCATCTTTCTTTTCGATCTCACTTGCTACACAGTCACTTTCTTTACTCTTTCGTAATATTGCACCCAGTCGATCATTCCATCAGATTTTTTTTCTCCACGTTACCTCCTTCTGACCCCACTCGATCGTAGCACTTTATAAACGTTTAAAAAAATAATTCAAAGCGAAAACATATCGCGAAGAAACTCTCGAAAGAGTTCTTCACTCTCGAGAGTTTTTGTTTATTGAACTATGCCTTGTTTTGTTGCTTTGAAAAAAATCTCTTCATACACACCGGTTTATTTCATTGGACTATACAATGAATCACGTATATTGATATATCGAAAATTGACAACCTCCGAATTGCATTCGATAAACACAAGGCTTTGTTCTTATATCTCTTCTTGAGGCATAATAATCGAGGAACAATAACATCTTGCTCGAATTTCTTAGCACCAAAGGCACGAGACGTGGCAAAGCAAGAGTAGAAAATAGAGAGAGAGAGAGAGAGAGGAGAGCTCTTGAATAAATTGAAGTACCGAAACTGTAATTAAAACCTTTTGAATAAAGCAAACGCAATCACCCCACGTGTATAAGATTACCTACGTATATGGGGGACTTGATAGAATTTTCGGTGAGACTGCGACTATATATATATATATATTTTGACTGAGTCTGGACCGTTGTATGGAGTGGTGGCTGGTGAGTAAGGGGTGGAAGTTCGAACAACCCTTTCTTCTTAGATATAAGTCCTAGCCCCTCCTCATCCCTCGAGTACGATCCGAACGCTGTCGACATTTCCTACCGAGTACAACATATCGAGTTACCCAGGCATAATTTTGTTAATTATGATTTCCGAGTATGATTCTCTTCCAGTTTCTCTGGAACGCTTGCTCGAGCTAGAAACGTCACTACGTACATGTGAACATATGTATTGCTTGTATGTGTGAAATATATGAAGAAAAGACATACGTATCTACCATATTATTTCTCCCTGAAGAACAAAGTTCATAGAACATACTCTGTACCCTTTCCCGATAATAATTAACCCGTCTTCTATCAAAGCCAGGCTCTCCCATGCTCTTTCTCACTTTCTTCAGGCCCAAATGGCGAAGAAGCCTTTGTGCCAATTTTCCGGAAATCACAATAGATCTCGCGTTGGAGTGAAAGAAAATTAAATATTTGTAATGACTTTCCGTAACGGGGATTTTCATCGTATTTTATGCGATGAATCAATTAAATCTAATTATAACTCAGTATACTTTTTGTCTTGTGAACACCAGAAGGAATTTGAGGAAAGTGTTCCTGTGTTTGATTGCGTATCAGGGAACATCTTGGTACGAAATTTGAAAAATCTCAACTTTCACAAACATCCTGTTCAATTTTCGTCACGAGATTCAAATTATTTGGGTCACTCTGTACAGACTTTTTTCTAATAAAGGATTTGACCCACTGCGAAGGCCTATAAATAGAGGGAAACACATTTTAAAGATTCTCCATGGCTCTCTCGTGGCTCATTTGAATAAACGAAAAATTGTCGGATTTCGCATACGGTGGATAAAGACGCCGTGAAAATCGGCAATTTTTGTGCCCGTAACGCTGAGAATGTTCCTTAATGTATGTTGAATATAGGACTGATGTAAATGCGTATGCAAGAACGTGGGAGTAAGCTTAGGCAATTTACATTGATATTTATGCCGCGTCATAACCGAGGCTTTCTTCGTATATATCCGGTGCGATACATTGAGCATCATATACACAGGGTAAGAGGGAGAGAAAGCGGTAAGGATTCGTACTGTTAATCCTCCTGGCTTGCCGGGGGGTTGTTTTAATTGAAATCTTACTCGGTTATACTCGCGTTGCCCTCGTACAAGAAGGGAACCAACCGAATCGCGAGTCTTCTCCGCGTTCTGGGTTATGCACTCGAGAACTGGCTTCAAAATTGTTTCTCTCTCGATCTCTCCACCGCCCTTAACGAGAACACGTTACCGAGTTATACCCAAGTTTCTCGCCAGAACAATTCTCGATCCTCTCTCGTTTCCACTCCCCAATCCTTCGCTCTCTCCCGAATCTCTTGCAGAAGAGACACGTGCGCCGGAAAATTTTATACACGTGCAACGACGTTACTATAAATAATAATGATTCTGTTTGCTTAACATATTTAGGTCAATATGAATTATTCTTTAGTTGGTAGCTCTAAATTTTATTTATTAATCAATTTTAAATACTCTTTTTTTTGTTTATCATATTCGAATAAATTGTGGCTTTCTGCTGCCTTGTTTCACGAAATAATTGAGCAAACGACGAAAAGTATTAAAGAAAAAAAGTACAGGACGAAGTTTCTCGATGGCTTCTCTACGCACTCGCAAACGAGAAAATTGAGAGAACATTCGAGACCAGGTGAACGACGAAAGTTTGGCTATTCCGTGAGATCGTAGAGGCGAGTTGAAATGTCAACCGCGAGACCACTAAAAAGTATGGCACCAACGTAACCTCGCTTAACGCGAGCCGAAACGAGACGAACTTTTAATTCGTTCATTTCACCAGGCTCAAAGGGTTAATGCCAATGAGGCTTATTAAAATTTATACAATACTCGAGTTCTCTGTCTCTTTCGAATTCTCATTTTTTTCCCGTATTTTTTATTATTCAAAAAACCATTGAAGTTTCATGAAGTCACTGAATCGTACTCTCCACTCGATACGGATGAGAGGTTAAAATTTTCATCAAATATAATAATAAATAAACACGATAAGTGGGAAACCTTTGAGAACAATATTTTCAATTAAAAATACTCAAAATGGGGAAAGGAAAAATCACTTCGGTGAAAAGACACGAGAAAGGGTTAACAATTTAAAAAGATACCGGCGGTCGTGCTAGGGTCGACCTAACCAAGCTTTACTTTCTCGGTGAAACAAAAAGAAGACGAAAAAATAGAGAATACGAGGAAAGAAAGAGACGAAAGAAAATCTCTGGGTCTTTTCGACCCCGAGAAATAACACTTCCGCGCTTTTAATCCCGGTGTACAAAAACGCAATGCGAGAAGAGAGTCAAAGTATATCAAGGGTTGAAAAAGGGTTGTTAATTCTCTTTCTCTTACTCTCGCAACATCAGAAAATCTCAACGCTTTACTGTCTCGTGGTGTGCTAATATTTTCCGAAGGGTTGAAATCTAATTTTTTAAAGCCTCTGCCCCTCACAACTCCTTCGAAAACGAGCTCGAGTGTTCTTATACAGGGTGAGTCATACAAGACAAGCTGATAAAAAAAAAATGAAGAAATTTTGCATTGCATAGTCATTTTCCAAGCTGCGACAATGGTCGAATGAGAGAAATAGATGATTTATGGACGATTTTCTGGACATTCATATTCCATCGTTTCCACGCGGAACAATGTTACCCTGAAACTTTTTTTTCTGTCTCCAAAACCGACCCAGGTTACTCATGTACCTTTTCCTTAGTTGACTCGCCCTGTATAGAATGGAGAAAGAGTGAAATGAATTTAAAAAAAGAAAGAGTGAAATAAGCGCGGCGAGCTCCCAATAGACATAATAAAAAAGCCATCTGAAATATGCATCCCTTAATAAAACTGTCCAATTAGGAGAGAATGGAATTAAGTATTTAAGGGAGTGTCAGGAAAATTCTACGCTGAATTCTCCTGCGTTAATTTTTTTGGCTCAGGTGGCAAGCGAGATCTCGTCTTACACCCCTCTCTGCGTCCCTTTCTTTTTCTTTCGTTACTCACTCTCGTTTGCGTTGCGGGTCTGCTGAAAAACCCTTTTTGTTGGAAAGATTAGATGAAGGAGGGAGTGCTCGTAATTTCTTCTTTTTTTCTTACCGCTCACCCTCGGCCAAGAGTTCTACATAATTTATAGCTTAAAGATCGACATTTTTTTGCAAAAACTTTCACACATGAGCATTCAATTGTCATATTTTTCACAATAATTATATTTCGTTCTTTTTTATAGATTTGAGATTGAAAAGTAAAACATTGAATGACCATCGTTAGACTTCATTTTAAGAGAGCAATAGTCTCATTTGATTATTTCATACTCATGTGTATATTTTCCAAATCAATTTCCCTCTCCCAGAATTTCCGTCCCTGCTACGATTGATCAGACCCAGCAGCGATATTCGATTTTCATATAAAATTTGTGTATGTGAATGGATATTTTCGGGTTGCAGTACAAATGGTTTCATGAAACAAGAGCGTACAAAAAATGGGGGTGAGGGCCAGTTGTAAAAATTCCACGAGGGCCATGATCCATTGGAAAACTGTGTAATTAACCGAAAGAATTTCGAGGTGAATCGAGAAAGGTGCTGGGTGGTTATAGGGAGGGCAAGTTTCAGGTGGGGAAGCGTGAAACGCCAGGGGTCTGCTTTAGAACTGCCCAAGGGGCAAATTTGTATGGAGTGAGAGGAGAGGAGCGAGGGTGAATCGGTTGATTAAAATCCAGAACAGCATCGCTTAGAACGAAAACACACGTGACGCCTCCTGGCAGTCACTCGTTTTTTTTCGGTCCAGTACTGGACCCTGTTGATTTTTTTGAGTGTGTATTTACGAATATCATTCAATTGTACGGAAAATCGAACACTATAATAGCAAAGCGCAGCTTCCACTTTTTTTTCATGAAAAATCATTTATTACTGCAGGTTAGAAAATAAATTAACACAAATATCAACTGTATACATGAAAAATCAATAACTTTGCATGATTTCTCGAATAATTATAACAAATATATAAACTTTAAAAGACTGAGAAACAAGTTGAATTTTTTTTTACAAATTTTACAACCTCGTCTTGGTCTGAATCCACTCGCAACGCTCATTGCTCTCAATTTCGTACACCGATGAAATGATTTTGGTCTCCCCACAAATCGTCGATTGCAAAATATAGTGGGATGTTGTATCAGTTATTCGAAACTCTTCGAGCTTCGATTAATAACAGCCCAGCAAATTCTTCAGCAAGCTTTTTCGATAATATTGCTTTTTTTTATTGCTCCTACGTCATGCACGTCGTTATTACAAATTATTGGAAGTTTCGATGATGGTTTTTCAAAGAAATGGTAGAAAATGTATCGAAGATTATTATTAACAGTAATTATTAGAAGCTTAGTTCATGCTTACTAAATATGAGTTTGACATTTCAAAGTTTCGATAGATTTATGAATCTGTGTAACACAGAGTATAAATATTAGGTACTGCATGTTTGATGTCGGTGTTGGAGCGAATTTATATGACTAATACACCCTCCGTGGGGGGCTTAATATCCCAGTAAAAAAAGCTTGGAGAAAAAGATAGAAAGAGAGAGGGAGAGAGAGAGAGAGAGAGAGAGAGAGCGCGAGAGTGAAAGTCGAGAGTTTAAAAAAAGTGCAATATCACTGGAATACATAAATGCGAGATGAGGCGAGAGACTGCCCATTTGAATGAAAATCAGATAAATTTGCGAACCCCAGCGGCAATTCGTTTTTAGTCACTGACATGTATGTATATAAGCATATTCCTCAACAACAACAAAAAAAGATCGTTTTATGCACATATAAATATCGTGTTCGTAGTCCTACAGTTAAAAACTCTGAATTAATCCTAGAATAGATTTTTACAATTATAAGAAAATCATTAATCTAAATCTGTTATTTTTTTTTCTTGTTACAGGTAAGAATAACATCTATCATAATCGGATCTTTGTCGAAATTGAGTGAAACAACTGTTTAAAAAAAAACGCAGACTTGGAGAAAATGAGAAAGCAATTTTCGACAAGTGAGTGAGTATTAAATATAATAAAACAGCATAAAAAGATCGATCTATAAACGATTCATTCGAAATTAATAGGAACTTACAAATTTGCAAATATCAAGTTTTTTGATAAATTACATTATTTTTTAATAACATCGATATGCATATGTGCATATGAAGTACGTATATGACTCTTGACGTGTGCTCGAGACAACGACGATGGGCAGGAAGTAGTCGATCGCTCTCTCGGTAATCTAATATCGGGACCGCAGAATTTCAAATACGTTGCTCCGCGGGTTGTACAAGAGGAAGAGAAGGAGACAAGAGAAGAGCGAAAGGGAGATACAAAGGTATCACTCTGGGCACGTAGGTGCGTGCACGCTCAACAATATATAGATATGCATAAATACATAAACGTGTAGGGGCCCTTTGGAACTTAAAAAAAAAAGTACCACAAATGGGACATTCTCTTCCAAATTGACCTGTCAATGAGCAATTGAAGGTGTAAAAAATCATGAATAATTACGTATCTTTTGATGTCCATTAATTTGGAATTTTGAAAACGTTACCCTGCCCAGGGGAGGCGTGGGAATTTGTATGAAATATTTAAACAGATATTTCGGATGGTTTTTTGTAGATGTTAAGTGGCCCATACGTGTTTTTATATTATTAGCACAGCACGATGATTCTTTCCTTCTTTCTCTCTTTTTCACTGTCTTTCTTCGGTACACTCTCATGTTTCTTTTTTTCCTTCTTCTCAATATTCCCTATATCTTGCCCACGAACACACGCTACTTTCGATGGATGCTCACTCGATACGATACGAGCGAGGTCTGGGGATCGAGATAAAAGCGAGTGGGTAGAGAGACGTGACGAGACAATGGATAGCCGGTCCACTAGCCATAATACAATCGCATCAGCATCTCTCTTTCTCTTTCTGTCTGTATCTCTCTCTATCTCTATCTCTATCTATCTCTCTCTCTCTCTCTTCATTCACATGTATTGTTTGACGGGGCGCCAGGCCGAGAGCTTTGATATCATCCTCCAGACCATCATTTCCCCTCATCTCTGATCATTGCTAATATCGATATAGATATTTGCATATACATATTCAAGGCTTGCAAATTTTTTTCTTCTTCTCCTTACCCTTTTTTTCTTTCGTTGCTCGCACCACATAAGAGATCGTGACTTCTTTGTTTATTCTGTCAAAAGAAAACGTCTCAATAAATCTAGTTGTATTTCATGGGTTATCGTTGTCTTAAAAAAATATCGCCACACAGATTGATTCAAGTATGTTGTCATATTTGAAATCTAAATACGTTAATGTCTAGGGTTTTCGAATCAAATTTAAAGGCAGCTATAACAACAACAATGATCCACGTATTAGTCGCTATTGTTGAAAAAAAAAACACCCGATTGTGTGTGTGTGTGTGAGTGTCTGTAGTTCGGTTGATATCAAACTAGGATAAATTGGACGCGTTACCACATGAATATCAACAATGTGGGCGGGCCAACAGCACTCTCTAAAAGATATATGCATTGAGTATCTTGAATACTATTTCGATGCATGCACTTACATTCTGACACAGAAACGCACTGAGCCCAATAATTAAAAATGTATTATTTCACTTGGCTGTACACACGAGAGGCTTTCGACGTTGACTCGACCTGCCGTTTGACCCTCAGCATCTTATAAAGGTCTTGTGATCCTAGTCAAATTTTTATTTCATGTTCTAATTAGTTGGTAAAATGTTACAATGGATAAATGTATTTTTCTAAAGGGAAGATCGATATAAAAAAATGAAGGCCAACTTATAAGTAGACATTGCAACGGATTCGGTTTTGTCTTGAACTTATTTTCTTTTTGTTAGTTCAAGCACACACCTTCTTTGCCCTCTGACAGCTGGCACATACAACTTTAAAGCTAATGTATATAGCTACACAATCGGGTTTCACGTGCTTTCCAATTCTATCGAAGCGTGAACGAGAAACGATGTTGTATGCTCGCGGGAAACACAAACGCACTACGACGACAATGAACATTTCTCTTGGGGCTCAAGGATAAATGCACAACCACGCGAATCAGGCCTCGCAAGACATTCGATCCCTCGATTGTCTTCGACCCCGTGCACTAGTACCGATAGAAATTATTATAGCGGAGGGAAACGGGTTGAGAAATTTGAGATTCTTTTTTTTTTTTGTGGATGGTGTTCAAGAATAGACAAATGCAACTGTCGGATGTATCGATTCCTTTGAAACTGGACAATTATTTCGTGAAATTCTTACGAGATAATTTCTTTTTGTTTTAACTGAAGAATCAATTGTCTAAATTTAACTGAAGCGGATATTATCATGTCAATTCACTTACAAAATTGATGATTTTGCTATTAATTACAATAATATTGAATCAAATCAACACGAATTTTATAAGAATCACATTTTTTAATGATAAAAATAATAATAATTTTGCTTCATCTTTCCGGAAAATTGATGTGCACGAAAACTTGTATGAGAAAAAGTTACTATTTGTGAGAAAAAAAAAACAGCGCTCTCGTTTAGAAGCGTGTATACATGTAGATGTAAAAATCATACTCCTTAAAACATCGAGGCCAGGGGTAAGAAAGGCAACGGAGATTAAACGATAGAATTCCAGTTTAGCCCCTATCTGAGATCCACGATTGTTTCACGTCGTACAGGGAAAATCACTGGCTCTTCTCTTTCCTAGCTCTCTCTCTCTCTCTCTCTCTCTCTCTCTCTCTCTCTCTCTCCCTCTCTTTCTCTGTCTCTCTAAGACAAACAAATTAGTACAATTAGAATCCCTCAAAGAAAATTGATAAATTCCTTCGGAACAATTTCTCGACTCATTTCATCTTGGCTTCTCATCTCCCACTATTACTTACACATACATATATATTTTGTGAACAGTTCTTCCAATACTTTGCTTTCGTTGTTCACGTTACTACATCCAAATTTTCAGGCACCCCTGATTCATCGCCCTTCTCTTAAACTCGTCGATCTTTTCACCCAAAACTTGTAATACAAATGAGAATAAAATTAGCGTAAAATTAAGAGCTCGTTTTTATTCGGTACCAAGTATTCGAAGAATTTCGAACATTGTACGATAAAGAAAAAGACTCGAGTCCCTTGACTAATTTTTTTCTTCCGCCTCTCTTGTTCCTATTTCTTCAGAATATTATATTTCCTGCGAATAATTTGGCATCTCCAATAAACTGTTAATGTACGACAAAATGAATTTCGTAAAATGTATTTCCGGCTTGAAAATCAATGTCAGAGAAGAAAATAATTTTGTTTACATTAAACGTTTTCATATTTAATCAAATATTTCCTTTGTTTTTCCATCAAGACATTGCGGAATCAATTTCTTCTGTTAAGTGAGTCTTTCCGGAATTTGAAAATAAATATCAAAGAACATTTTCCATTGTTCACGAGTTTTAGCTCCTAGCGTCTGCTTGATGACAATCCTCGAGAAAATCTCTCGTTTCGTGAAATCACCTTCAACTATTTAGAGCGACACTCTTAACGTACTTAAATTGAGAGAAAAAGAGGGAAAATGAAAGAAAGAAAAAAAAAATGGAAAAATTGACTTCCGGTGGGCGTACAAGCTGTCTATACAAATGAGTGCAAAGTGTAACGAGCCTGGTTGTTTGCGTTGGCAACTCTGTAGGATCGTGTTAAAGTGTGGTAAAACCTCGTAGATCTTATCGAATCAGCGTTGAGATTACATTATTCCAAGTGTGTATTACCCACACACACACACACACAAACAAAATATACAGTCATAAGTAACACGTGTATGTGACGGGAGAAGAAAAAATAAAATAAATAAATGCATTTCGTGGAAAAGCATAAAGAAGAGACAGAATATGATGAATTTTTCTGGTGTGCTTGTGTGCAATTATTTCCACAGTCGGAATATTCGAGTCTCTGACAAGAGAGGGTATATCCAGGACGTCGTTACCGCATCAGCTCGCGCCTCTTTCTATCTGCACCCTACTCAAGTAATTTTGAGTAGGTGCATGTACCCAGAAACCTTTGATAGTGAGAGCGCCCTTCTTCACACTGGTTTACTCTTTGTAGACCGTCATACTTTCGCCCTTTTCGTTCTAACTCGACTCACGTATCGACGTCGCGTATTCGTATGTATATACATATGTAACGACGATGCTTTTCTTAGTCCTATCTCAGATACGTGCACACCTATCTCCGGTCTCCTCAAGTTGACTCTAATTGTCACGCAATGACTCTCAAGTGCTACGTGAGCAGGCATATGGGCGAACATCGCCCTGTTTTACTGTATTTGTGAAAGTGTGCGTGTGTGTCTATGGCGCCAGGCAGCCGCTGGGGTGAAAAAGAGGCAGCAAGCATTTCATCATATTCTTCGAAGAGTTCAAAAAGTTTATAATTTTTTTATTGTAATGCGATCGTTGATAACAGCATTTTCTCGTAGCTTAGAACTGTTTCACGTCCAAGTGCCTTTCACACCTCTGAAAATTTGTTTTTTAGGGTTTAGGGGAATCTTTCAGAGTCATTGCAAATATGGAGAACGTTTGATTTATTCGATACTGCTCGGAAAAAGAAAGGAAAGGTTAAAGGTTCATTGGAACGTTATTCTTATGATTTTTTGGCATTGGAATCACTATGATCTGTCGATAATAGATTCGAAGAAATAATAATTAAGGATTCGAAAAAATACAACTGCGTGGATATTTTATTGAATCTTGTAAAAATGCAGCATTTATATTTTCGTTCGGTAAAGAAGTTGATGACTTTTCGTGAAGTACGACTCTTTTGCGTGGCAGTTACGTGTGTCTGATGTGGTAGCAAGAATTCTATGCAACGTTTGCACAGCATTGAATTGGGATGAATGAAAAGGAAATGAAAAGGTAGAAATGGCCAGCTAGCCAGTGGTATACGCCATAATACTTCAAAAGGTAAATGGCGGAATGGGAAGCTGGAAAAGAGATGATGACGAGCAAGAAGGAGAAAAAAAACTAAAGAAACGAGCAGTCAAATGTCCACGAACGAATGGATTTCCCGCAGTGCGCGTGCTACAGAGTTCCAACCCTTCTTTCCTCGGCTTTTATCCCTTGGAGGAAGTCACCCTTGTATCAAAGTACACATGAAGAGAGAAAGTAGCAATTCACTCTGGTGTACCTTTTTCCGTGGCCATTTATTGCTTTCCGGTGTCTGATCTTCGTATTAAAAAAATCTTTCAACAAGATATTCTGCCTCGTCTCTTGATAATATCTTAAATATATTTCATTACAGAGCAGTAAAACCCTAGCAGAAATATCATAGTCTCTTTTACACATATATACATGAAACTTCCACCCATCCAACAACGTCGGCGAACATTCAGAGCTCCTAGATTTATTTATAACTACATTTACGCGCATACCATAGTCATGATGGGTGAGGGAGAGATGCAGCATCAGCAGCCCCTTTTCACCCTCCTGAAATTATTGTGTTTACGCTCGCGAAGCTCTGAATAAGGGCTCCGCTGTTTCTAAAACTTGGGCGTCGATGGATGGCAGTGGAAAAGGGTTATGGGTGTTACTCTAAGAATATTCCAAATCTTACGGTTGATTCGTCATTTCTAATTTGTCGTTTATGAGATATTTTGAGTATTCTTTAACGGACCATGTTATCAACATTTAATCGAACACAAATTTCAATTATTGGATTATTGCATTGATAAATTATAGAAGTTATTGAACGGTTAGTGAATCAGGCCAGACGCGTTTAGATAGCATCAAAATGTGTGTTTACGTGGAAGGAAAAAACATTGGGACGTTTTATTAGTGGGATGCTGCGACGGAGTCTCAGGCACTTGCCAACAGTCACAGCCTGCTGGGATGTTGATATATGTCGTCGGTTATTTGAACGTATATATAACCAAGAAAGTCCCTTTAGTCTCTCATTCCTCTTCATCTTTCTCTATACACATCTTGAGAAGAGGGAGAAAAAGGGAAAGAGAGAGGGAGAGAAAGAGAGATCTCACGAACATCAGTGGCACGAATGCCCCCAAGGCGTTTGGCGTACCTCTACGACATACCGCACGTTGTATCCTCGAGGAATTATTCGGGCTTTACATCAACTCGACCGTCCTCTCCTTCTTCCCTTCTCTCTGGGCACGACTCTTCTTACCCCGTGAGGAATCTAATTTGAATAACACACGTACGAACGTAACTATACCGCCAGTTTGTACATCGATACTGTTTCGCGCACATATACACCGACCTACCAGTCTCACAAATGTGTATATCAAGAGAAACGTTTTCTACCTCGTTACACGCTAACACGAAAATTCACGAGCTTTCTATCCTACTAGCTCATCCTACTCACGACCTCGTACACTCAAGATATCCCCCTACTGTTTGTTGTTAATGTCTTGATTCAAGGGAACGATATGCAAACGAAAAAATGTTAAGGATGTACGTTAGCTGGGTCATTTCCCACTTGAGTCTAAAGAGCCAGATGTTGCGAAAGAAAATGCAGATTTTTTTTTCCCAATATAACAACAAAAAGTATTTTAAAATTTGCTCCAGTTCGTATAAGCAATCGAGGGAACGAGAAACGTGTAAAAAGTCGTTGCTCATTGCATTTCCCAAGCCCTTATTTTAACGGTGAACGCAAAAGACTGCACCGTTGTTGAGGTTGAAAACGAGCAGAGGAAAGGGAAGCAAAGAATGACATCATTTAAATCAATAAATCAACGAATCTTAATCATCCCTGCTGAGGGATTTTTCCATGCCTCGAAGAAGTATTATGTTCTTGAGGGTTGAAAAAGTAGTGTAGGAAAGGTAATTCTGGAAGATGGCGTGCATAACGATTTCTACTGGTTTTGCTGGAAAGGGTTCGTCGCCCGTGTAATATTCGTTGTTGTACGTGGTAGTCAAGAAAATAGCCTCGTTGGCTCAACGCTGAGACTTTGCGATTTCAATATATACGTATGCTGTATGTATTGCTATAGATATACGTGTAAGTGCTTTAGAGACGCTTGCGAGTCCAAGACAACAGAAAGAGAGGGAGGGAGGGAGGGAGGAAGGGAAGGGGAGTAAGTTCTTGATAGTAATCCTCGACCTCCGTGTATAGCGTATCGGCATTAATTCCCCTGCCCCGGTTGTTTCTCCGCAAGGGAGTACAGTAGCCATAGCACTACCAGATCCACCCTTCTGCAACCCCCCTTCACCTCCTACTATGACGACGAGAAAGCTCCCTTCCCGGTTCGGCTTTTAACCGGAACAGACGCACCCTGTAATAGGCAAGTTGGAATCCAATCTGCAAGTTTGCAAATTCAATTCGGCCTCGCGGAGTCTTACTATGCGCCGAAGACTCGCCTTGAAACAGCGGGGCAATGCGGAGAGAGATTTGCTTCGAACGATGTTTAGCTCTCTTTCTCTTTTCGCGGCCACTGTTCTCTTCAACGTTAGGCTTTATTAATCACGGATGTAGATAGGTGCAGTCCAAACGGAGTAGTGAAACTATTATCAAAGTTCATGGACATACGTGTTGGTGTGTACAAATGTGGCATTTTCACTGGGTCCTGGGGTCGAAGTAAAATTACAATGAATCGTTTGATTGAACTCTAACTTATCCTCTAACAAAGATCTCATAACAAATTTACTTACTTATTTACGTTTTTTCAAAGTATTATACAAGAATGCTCAAAGAATTGGAAGGACATAGCAACATCCTAGTATTTTTATAAGTAGCACTATCGTGGACTCTTATGAGCCTGAGTTGCCAGATATTTTTAAGGTTCCACAAAAAGCATATCGTCCACTTTTATGGCTATTCGGCAAATGCTGAGCTCAGGCAATTATTATTTTTATCCAGACACGTAGCAATGAGGCCCATTCTCATTTGGCGCAGCCGGGCAACTTCGTAATGCGTTTTATTTATTCACAAAGACAAATACTCGTTCACGAAGCAGATGAGAGAAAGAGACTTTGGCTTGGGCGTAAAGTAGAGAGAAAGAGAGAGAGAGAGAGAGAGAGGTAAATGTTCATGAGCACATTTACCGTCGTCCCATTCCCCGTACCTCCCCACCACAATCCTCTTTCACTCAACACCGAAGAATATTGCTCCGCGAAGGTTTTGCCAGCTTTGCTTCAGACACATCTTCACCTAGGTTGGGTTTAAACATCAGCTGGTATGAAAGTGTGAGGAAGATGACAAGCAAGCCACCCTTTTACACGGACCAGTTGTGCTATCCCTTTTCTTTGGCATGAGGAAGAGCTTCACGAATGCTTCCCATCTTCCCGCAACCTTCTCTTCAACTCTAAAGTGTAATGCCACAATCCCTTTGATGGGGTTTCTGTAAATGGAGCCCACGAAAGCAGAGAAAGATGAAGCTAGTAGGCTGGTGAAGTTGCCACTGGTTGCGGCCTATCATCTGGCAAGGTCCCGCTTGGAATACTACGAGTACCAGGGTGGCTTATAGATATGGCCATCAAGCCAGACACAGTCATAAGTCACCGAGTGGTCTTTGAAATCACCGCGGAAGCGCGGGCATTTTTCATTTTTAAGGATTATCAAGCCTCCATGCAGGCAGAACGACAGGGAGAACTGGGAGTGTTCCACGCGTACAATGCGAACGATTATTTATTTAACTTTTTTCTCTGCCTAATTCTTTCCTATTCTGAACAAAATGGAGATGTCGGTCCAAGGGATTTGGTTTTGTTCGACAGTTCCGCGCTCATCCAAAGCCGCACCACATCATCATTCACTATCAGTTGTTCATTACCTACTTTAGATGATTTCCCAATGATTTCCAAGCTCTTGGCAAAGTTATTCCAACAAGGCAAAGCTTTAATCTTTATCTAAAGCTACCCTAAATGGTCTTGAGGATGAGGCAACGAATGTGTCTCGTGTTTCACGCGTTGTCATGCCTGAGAACCCCTGTTGTGTCCCAGAGGCCTTTCATCAAGACTTCATTAGCTCGTAGTAAATGTATTATGACTTCTGATTGAGTGGAGCCACAATATAGCATGATATTTCCCGTCTCTCTGGCTTTTGTACCGAAACGGCACCGACCGCACTCACTTTCTCACCCCGTTTTGAGTTAACATTAGGCTCTCTGCTTCCATCGCCCGAATTTTGCTCTTTCGCTCGGTCACATTTATCAAAGTGACGCCCTCGAACCCGGCGATATATATATTTGCTATTATGGACAAGACACATGAACACAACAGAAAAAATATATTGTCCGACCTAAGAAAACTTTAGTTTGAACACATTGCAAGCTTTTCTATTCGTTAATATGACATTGCCAAATCATCAAGAGTAATTTTATATTGTTTAATAATGTGCCAATGTGTGTCTGTTGCTTTATGTGCTGGTATGTCAAATTCTACACGCACACACACATACACACACTCTCTCTTTCATTCTTCACATATGCATATCCATATATTTATTCACTAACACACATGTGCATACGATATCATAGGCAGAGAGCCGCGCATGCAGCAGGCAAAGATGCGTAATTGGGTTACCTATCGAATTCAGTTACCGTATGGCGAGAGTCTGATGCATAAAATGACGCCGGTAACTCGGTTATAGTTTCGCTTCACAAAGCGCACGTCGTTAATATCGCGCGGGGTCCTGGATGTTCGGGGGCCCTGGACGGGTTTCGCGATGCTGCATCCACATGTGTCCTTCATCGTATAGGCAATGGACACATCTATCTATTGCTAACGATCGAATAGGCCCAGCCCGCGTGATTTAGCACGTCGTCGAACAGGATTCACGTCCTTTTGCTTCATAGCTTTTCATGTACGAATATTCAACCCTTGTGTATATGTGGGTGTCGAATAAACGACCATTTCTCATGGTATTGTCAATTTCTATATGTTGAACCCAGAATCACGTTTTTACGAACTTTGTCTATCGTCGGTATTTCACCATACCATACTTTTTTTGGTTTTTTTTTTTTTTTTTGAAGATTGATGAAAAGCTGTATTTTTAATTAAATTTTCCCAAACAATTTTTTTGCATTCAGCTCTTATGGCAACGATGTACCATTTAATGTAATTGGGTTTTTTAAATTATTTTTTAGAAATCATTTTGTAAGCTTGATTCGTCTATGACTTTTGAAATAATGATAAAATCTGTGTCTTACAAAATCTTGTTAGAGTTCTAGCTACCGTTAACCGCATATTTCAAGCACATTTTAATCATGATCAATGAGTACGAATTAAAAAGGAAACTCTTGTAGCACTTCTTTCATGTCTTTGGCTCTTTGGTAATATCCCGAACAATATATCGTGTGAGTGTTTAGGCTACGAGAGGCTTGTTCACGCGTTTACTCAAAGGACGCTTATTATTTTAACGAAGGAAACGAACGGGACGAGCAGGCGATATTAAATATAAGGGTTGAACGCTCGTGTCGTGAGAAACGGTCAGGTGCAACGATCCAACACACAGAAACGCTTTTTATCATGGTGACTAGTCGGGCGGTTAAGTATTTCATGAGACTCGACGCGTATCAACGTAAATGTGTGCATGGGAGTCCTCGAATTATAAGACCTATCATGTCCCTTTTCTGGGTTCTCTGCTTGTATTCTCCGCGGATATAGCGCCTTTGCGATCCTTCATAATCGTTTTATCCTCGGTCGCCTCTACAAATTTTCACCCTCTTAAATCGAGATTCTCGAGAGAGACAGAGAGAGAGGACATGAACAACAAAAAATTTTGTATCATGATAGAGTTCTTACATATTTACACATATGGGCTTCTTGCAAAGAAAAAAAACCTTTGAAGAAAAGTACGTTTAATGTCATTTTATAATTTTGATCTTGTATCGTCAGGTTTCTTTGTTACTCCGTTCTCCATTCATAAATAATTGAAGCAAGAATGCGACAAAGTTGATTCTCGTTGACGAAGAACCAGCTCCCTCGTCAAGAGCTGGAATCTATCGACAGATTTTTCAGTAGACGAAGATAGGAATATGATCGAGTTGGGGTCGATTCTCTCTCTCTCTCTCTCTCTCTCGCTTGTGCACCGCCAATCTCGTCGTACCGCGAATAATTTCTTCTCCGGGTCCTTCGTGACCTCGAGAGCACAAAGATTAATTAAAATCACGGACGCTCGAAAGACCACGCTCTTCTTGCGACGAGGACGCTCCACAGTACCGATTAATCAACGCTTTTACGATTTTTCGTACGAGAAGCAACCCTGCGAGATTATACTCTCACTAACCGCTATTAATAATTTATTGTTGCCGAGACTCGATTGTTTTTCAGAGCCTCGACTGTGTACAAGGAAATGGCAAAGTTTAAGGTTTTTCGAGGAGTTGGCGGGGGGAGGGAAAGAACAAATCGGTTTTGAGTGAGTAATACTAATTGCGTGCAACGAAGCGTGATTCATAAACCACCGCGAGAGCATTCTCAATGATAATTAAACAAAAGTTCGACCATATTAACGCAAGCATATGATCGCGACAATTATCGATCACTGGAAAAATGACGGTGTATGATTTTTCGATTCTCGATGAAACTCCCATAAGGGTTCTTTTCTCCCTGATGGTCGAAAAGACTCCATTGTTTGTTATCTGCGAATATCTCGTTGTATATTTCCAGTAGAAGAGGGCGAAAGGTTCGGCCGGTAGAAAAATATTCCGGGTAAATATTTCCGGTTTTTTTTTTTCAACATTTCTCGGCTGAATTGGTGGAGGGAGAAAAATTCATCGAGGAGAAAAGTACAGGAGTTCACGCGAAAAAGAAGAGGGAAAATGCTCCGAGAGTACAAGGCATAAGAGAGAAATAGAGAGAGAGAGAGAGAGAGAGAGAGAGAGGGAGAAAGCACGATTGGAGTTTTGATTTCATTAGGCCCCGGTGTTATGCGATTAATTGAGTCGCGAACTCCAGGAAAAAAAGAAGCGAGCAAAAGAAAAAGAAAGAGAGGGCAAAAAAAATTAACTCGAGACATTCCACAAAGGCGGCTGACGGCTCGGCAATTGGGGGTGGACGCAGACTTACGTGCCATGTTGCAGATGTTGAACATCCTTGTATTGTGTATATCGATCACTAACAGGCAAAAAGGCTTCATGCCCTATAAATTTACGTATTAAAGTCTAGAGTTTGTTCTCTTACATTCTTTGGCTCGAAGTATTTTCCTACGTTGGTCATTTCGTTAGATTAAATAACTTTGAAAATGGTGTGGATTTTAATTCTCGCCTACAAATTTTGATCCTCATATGAAGTTATCAGGAAAAACACCAGGACTTTTCAAATCGATAAAATAATAATGTTATCTCTTCTCCTATCACTGACGTACAATAAAAAGCAGCTGACTGCACTTACATAGTTCACAGTGGTTTCGTATTTCTACTGAATATCAATTCTCACTTGACAGCTCACATGTGACTCGAGTATGATTTTTATGTCCCTTTGACATTTATTAACGTTTATTTTTCATTCATAGATACTGCAGTATTTTTACGAACAAATTCAAACCCGCTGCTTCTTATCGTTGGTTTAGATTACGTCAATGTAAAAGTTTTTTTTTCCCCAAATAAACATGCAACGTTTATAAAATGTTTCGATATTCTCGAAGTGTCTCTTGGAGACCTTTCGGAGCTCGAGGGGTTGCTATTTAATCTCTTCTGAGTTTTTAACTTGGAACACCAGATGCAAATGTCCCACTTAAACTTCTTCTCTTTCTGATCTTATCCCAATTCAAATCCACCTTATCTAACTCACTCCCTTAATTCACTACTCTCTGAAGGGCTCTAGTACTTCTGCACCAGTCTGTTTATGTCTTGGACATAAGACGTTCGAAGTCGAATCAACCGAGATGTCTATAATGAGCACTTTTTTTGTCACGTGATAGGAATCTTCATTAGAAACAACATCAATAAATTTCTATTCCTTTGATTCATCTCCAATTATTGTCGATTCGAATGACACTTGAAATGTTGTCTGTTCCCCATCGAAATGATTGTCCGAATGTGTCGATCATCAATCGTTCAAATTGGCAGCGCATTGTGTTTCGTGGTAGATTGAAAGGTTTTAGAAAAATTGTTGAATTACTCCTGCCGGTCTGATCCACTTGTCCTGGAAGGTTCTATATAAAAAAGATTACATTTATTTTGCACGATCCCCCATTTGTAACGAGCATACATAACTTGAGGTACGTACTCGCGCGGGACTCGTTATACTGACACGTTCCAAGACTCTTCCCTTCTGGACTGTCAAAAATATTCGTTAATTCGTCCAAGTTACGCCCTTTTATTTGCTTGTGGTACACGAAAAATACAAGTACACGAAAAAAGTTCAAATAAGATACAGTGGGAATATAGTAAGACAGAGAAGAAGAGTCTTTCTTGCAGCTGCGCGTGTCTTGACTGTCTTGTGTACTCTTCTGACACATGAAAAGAGAGAGGAGAGCTCACAGGAGTACAGGAAAACTCATCTGGTATCACATTGAAGCCACTTATGGTTTACGATACACTCTGGCATACACAGTAGCTTGTATATTTTTATACATCAAGATATTTATATACATATATGTGTTTATTCATGTCCGCGTGTATACATGAATATGTATTATTTATATGGGAGAAAGACCCCGAGATATTCTGGCAGGACATAATTTTTATCGTCTACAGCCGAGCAGGGACCCAGATGCCTCGAGGAACCAAGCAAATGGAAACCGCCAATTGACACACGGCCCACCACTCAACGTGTTTCGAAAACCCTCCTCGTACATGCATCTTACTCTCTCCTTCTCTGTCTTTCTCTCTCTCTTCTCTCTTTCTTTCTTGTTTAGAAAGAAATACTGCGAGCACTTATCTCGACTCCATGTTAAGTGAAGATCATTTGACTTACGATTCGTCCCTTTCTCTGATTCTTCTCTACGACTTAACTTTCAAAAAAAGTACATTAATAATAATCGTTATCAGTACAAATATAATTACCAAACTTCCGAAGAGAAAATTATTATCCCTTTGCCATGAATTATTTGATTCAAAATTCTTCATTCAAGAATCAATCCGAATAGAAAAATTAAAACAGAACAAAAATAGTTGTTTGATTATATTATGGTTTCGTGGTGAGTTTGTATTCAGCTATTGATTTTTCAAATTGATTGTCGCGTTTACTGGCAGTAATTGATGGGTCAATATGGAGTAACCATCCTTGTACTACACAAATAACCTTTTATATAACGATTGCTCGATGTCTTGCAGGCGTTTTCTTGAGTAAACATCAAACTATATATTTTTCCCTGGAATATTATCGGAAGTACGAATTTGCTAATAAGTTAAACATGTCGCCTGAGTCATCCTTTCACGGGTGTATATATCGCACGTGGCAGTCACCAAGCATGAGTTTGCACGTGACTCGTGTGAGTCTGAGCAGTGGAACTGACAGAAGAGTAAGAGAGAAAGAACGAGAGAGGAAGAGAAAGTGAGAGAGTGAAACGAATATGAAGTTTATAGGTCCTGCACACACATATTAACTTGTACTGACAAAAGCTTTCGTCATGCAACGTGCCCCCGAGTACATAATTTTTAACCAGATTATATGTGTTTACAAGAAAAGTATATTTTCAACTACGAGTATAAATCGTAAAGAGTTTCAAAATAAACGAAACTTTCACGTCAACCAAATCATCGTCTTTTTTTATTTTGTATTGCTTCATTTAAACGTAACTTCAAACGTAGAATTATATTGAACACTGTTTGCAAAAACTAATTATAATTTTACACTAACGAACACACCTTTTAGTTTTGGTTCAATAAGTTCAACTCAATTGTCTGAAAAATTGAAACAATTTTGTCTCATAATTATTTAAAGGCTGTGTATTTTTTGCTACGTGGAATATTTTTCAGAATAAAGTATTTAGTGTGAGGGAAATTTGATAGATAACGTAAATTAAATCGATTTTTTGGTATGCCCTGCCCATTTTTTGGGCAAAAGATTGTAAGAGGGGCTCAAATCACTGTTGACATCTGACTAATCGTGTGTTATATCTGTTGACTCGGTCTTCAAACATAGTCTATATCCTGTGGAGATTTTTTTTTTTTTTTTTTTTAAATTACAAATCGAGGTGCGTGCTCGGTGCGTGTGAAATGCTCGAAATGCTTGCGAGTTCGTTACACACAAGAGTCCCTTTTTTTCGTCGACTCTCAAGCACACACCTCGACGAGGGAGAATGACATTTCAGCGGGTTGCATGCGCGCACGCTTTCGCATAATCGCACCTGCTATTACTTTGGCACTACGTGCTGTGAGACGTGCATGAGCTGAAGTAGAAATGAAAATAAAAAAGAAACGAGTGTGAATGAGCGAGAGAAAAAGACTCGAATGCGCCACGTAGCTAAGAGTGCAAAAGAGAAGGGAAAGGAGAATGAGCGAATGTAGGAAGGGAGAGGGGAGATAAAAGGAAGGCAAAACTACCGCGAGCAAGGAGGATCGATAACCTCGACTACTCGAATATAAGCCTCACCGAGCCTTGAGGCACACACGATGTGAACGATCCATTAATTTACTTCTGCATCGTTTTTCGCTCTATGCATCATAAGAATTCACCAACAGCGGAATTGCGGTCAGCTCGAGCTTTTCAATTGCCTCAAATTCCTCCAAATAAAAGGATTATAACGCTAATTGTGGTTTATTTAATAATGAATTTTAATGCTAATCTGGTCCCTGGTAATCTAGTAAAAAATTAAGAGGCAATATCGTTTAAAAATAATAGTCGATCACTTTGGTTTTTTTTTCAATTTTTTTCCTACAATTCCATCGAATTCGGTTCAGAACGAAGACTGTTCCCACGTTTTTTATGAATTTCTATTTTATTCAGAGACGCTAAAATTTGTTTTATGAATTTTTTTGGTTGTTGTTAAAATTGAGCATTTGAGATGAGGAATTTGTTGGTTAGGTCGCTCGAGAATAATAATTTAAAGTAATTTTATAAATTTCGTTACTTTCACCGAGTTCGTTTACGTCTATTTAACGTTTATATTTTCGCCTTTCTGTATATATGTATAGGTGTGTAGAGCAAAATGTAGTTCGAGTAGAGTTTGTTCAATTAAATACATTTTGCGGACAATTTTCGAAGGGGCTCTATCGTTCGACGCTGGTACGTATATTAATAAATATACATAGAAATATATGTGTATATAAATTGTGTTTACACACGTATTGTACAGTCACCGAGGAACTTGTCGCAATTTGAAAATTTCATCGGGACAGAGACGAGGGAATTATCCGGTCCCCATAAGCCGTGGATATGCGGGAGTTCCCTGCGCGCACTCTTTCTCTTTCTCTCTCGTTCCCTCGCTTTTCTCCATTCGACAAAATTTATTATTACTCGCATTGAATGTGCTCACAGCCGACGCTAACTAGACGAGAGATTGGATGAGAATGAGAGAAAAAGAACGTGACAATAATATGACGTATGGTCGTGACAAAAAAATACAAGCGAGAGAGAGAGAGAGAGAGAGAGAAAGAGAAGGAGAAATAAAGCAGCAAAAAAGAGCTGTCAGAGGGGATGACTGGAAAAAATTAATTCCCGAACAACAAAATGAACAAGTCACACGTGTGCGATTATTCATCCATTTTTATTTGTAGAGCAGAGAGATGAAATTTACAATAATAGTTCATTGAAAAAAACATCATGACGTTCAACTTGAATATTTTATTTCATTATATTTTTTCCAATTCATTGATACAATTAGTATAGTTTATAAAGCTTGCGATAAAAAAAAATATTGATAAATATTATTGCGCTTAAACGATTGTGCATTGTAGCGTGGATGATTTTCTATTATAAGCAAGCTTTTTATCAGGTCAACAATTGCTGCTTTGTCGAGCGTTTTATATAACGTAAAAGCAGAGCGTACGCGTGTCGCAAGACCAAAATCGATATTGTGTTGTAACATCGTGTCGAGGGTCAGCAATATAAAATACAACATCCCCCTTCCCATCGCTCTTTCTCTTTCTATTTCTCTCCCTCTCACCCCCTCACTCACTCTCTCGTTAAATACACTCGTTTTTTTTTGGTTACACCCCCGTTGGCTCTCGACCACCAGATATCCGATGAAGTATTTAATTTCGCAATTGTTCAAGTTTCTCGCTCGTCCACGTTTTTTCTATCCGGTGTGTATATATTCTTTCATTCTGGCTCCTCGTTTTCACGTAATTTGTATACACATACGTTCATACAATACAAACATGCGTCATTCTTTACTATGTCGAAACATGCGTTAAGCCGACGTTCAACCGATTCTCTCGATTTCAAATGAATTTTCGCACCTATCGAGAGCTTCGAGTAAAAGGGTTCACGAAACATTCGGAAATTCCATACCTGCACATATTAAACCCTCAGTTTTTCTGTATCCGCGAGCATAGTTTCGTGTAAATATCTACATCTCCATGAAAATAATTTTCGCACGATAAATTAAAATAATTCATAGCGAGAGACAACCAACCAGTATTTTAATTGCAGAAAATGGGGCATAACGAATGAATAACAAACTATGAAACAATTAGTCACATAAAATCATTAATTTTTAATAAAATAACTACCATATGAAAACGTCTGAGCTGCCATGATGAAATCCATCGTGAAGTTTTCATTTCAAAGTTACTCAGAAACCAGACATCACAATGGTGTCATCTTTCCCAATAAAATGACAGGAGGTTGTATAGGTGCGTAGGTGGGTGGTCAAGCGTTACGAAAAACGTAAGCGAACCAGCGATTAATTCACGAGGTAACCTCACAGAGGCACCAACAGCGTTGTCCTCGACACCACCCTGGAACACTCTTCAGTCCCTTGTGTCGTCCGTTGTTGCTCTGTTGTCGCAGCCATCCGAGAACTTTAATCACCACACTTGAGTAAAGTAATTACAATCAGACACCCTTGTAGCAGCAAGAGAGATAGAAACAGAGTGAGAGAGAGAGAGAGAGAGAGAGAGAGAGAGAGAGAAATGAAGAGAATCTGGCGTCGTAGGAACGTTTCGGTATAGCGACGAGAGGAATCAGCGTCGGGTGGCATAAGGGTACATTGGCAAAGTACAAGGTCTATGATTAGCCGATGACCAGTGGCCATCTCCGAGGGATTCTCTTGACGTTCTCCACCTAATCTACCTATCTGCTCTTCCTGTTGCTACGACGCACCCTTTCAATTAATTGACCCCGCCAACCGTTCCTCTAGTTAACTTGAGATTCATCGCCTCCAGACTCCTCTTTATCTTCTCGCGATAAGAGCAACTATCTGCAGGCTAAATTAGCAAGGAAACACGAGGTGCTTCTCTATTCCGTTGTGATCTGTAATGAAAACTTGGGATTATATCAATTTGAAACAAACGAGCAAATGACGTTCCGTACTTATTGGCGACTTTATGAAAACAATTAAGAATCTAATTTCAGTCAAAGTCGTGTTGTAATTAAAAAATTCTATTCACGCCACTACCCTGACACATATACAGTCAAATATTTAGGTCCACAAATGCGATTTTTTCTGGTCCCCTTGTTCTTTCATGTACTGCATAGACTCTGAAAAAGCAGAGAACACACGTCGCGTGTCACCGAGTTGCGAGGGAGGTGCAGCCGAGGCCAATCATTCTAATTAACGTGTACCGAGACACTTCCGGTGACAGGACGATGAAGAGTTTTGCTCTCAAGTAATATACACATGCCTATAAAAATGAATACATGCAGATAGACTTTGTGTATAAATATATCGTATGTACCGTATTTTTATTATACTTTTATGTATATGTGTGAGAATTCGTTACAGACAGACAGAACGAAATAGTACACCGGAGATAATAATAATAATAATAATGATAAAATGAGTTTCACTCGGTCGGGAAGATGTGCGTACGAAAAGATCTTTCCGATAGTCTGCACACGATAGAGTCGTTGTGAATTATACGTCTTTTTGTTATTTTTGTGTTCCTTCATTTTTTCGTTTTTTTTCTTTTTTTTACGAGCACTAAACGCGTTAAGGTAATTTGAATCCCACAAGGAGAAATGGATGCTCGAAAGAGAACAAGCTTCGTAGGGAATGTATTTCGAGTTAAAGAGAAAGACGGAGAGAAAGAATGGAGAAGAAGAAAGGGCGGTGCAAAAAAATTTTAAATCACCATAGCACTTGACTCACCCCGTATATATTAAATAAAAGAAAAGAAAAATAAATGGGTTACATATATACACAAACATAGATATATATATACACATATATTTGCATAAGTCAGCTTGTCAGTCAAAATGCGTGGCAACTCGTGAACCCAAGGCTTGCACTCTAGTATCTTGAGCTCGTGACCATCAGACCCAAAAGGATTACAAATCAAAAGCCTTCTCTCTCTTCATCTTTTTTTCTGTCTCACTCGATCAAAGCAATTCTAATAGAGCATCCGAGAACTTTAAATCGTCTTCTATCGTCATTTGTAATTGCACGTGTCATAAAGTTTCATAACAAATCAACACTCATTACCTACTTGGAAAGTCGCAGAAGAAAACCTCTTCAATTTATCTTTTGGTGCTATACTGACTAATATTTTATAGAGGATTCCTAAAAGTAAGAACCAAAGAAGTATTATTGATTTATTTAGTTAAACGCGATATAATGGAACATTTTCTGAAACTGTATCATCGTAAAGTGAAAAAATATGCGAAGAAAAAGGCGAAATAAATTGGGATTTGAATCCCTTCGGACATCGATGATTCCCAGAGCACTTTTTTCATCCAAAAACCACGAAACTCCATTTCAATCCAGCTGATTATACTCGTATACTGTATTAGCTACTCTTCTTTGATGAATTAACTTTTGCAATATGTATAGAGTCATGGATATGTCAATCGATGAAGGTTAAAAATAAGGAGGTTATCAACGTCCTATAGGATTGTGGTCGTATTTCTCTCTCTCTCTCTCTCTCTCTCTCTCTCTTTTGCTCTCTTTCAATCTCGGAATCTCTGTGGACTACACATTTTTACTTGACTCTCCAGCTGTGTGTCGTGGTCGCACGCAACAACGATTACCGGACACGTGAATTACGTAAGGCGGAACAACGAGAGACGTCTGGAGATTGGAATATTTTCTGATTGGAGTGCCCCCTGTCACGAAAAAAGTGAAGAACAAAGGTTGTTGTGTGCGCTTTTTAGATTTGGGGTTAAATTCACATTCAATATCTCCCATTTCAAAAAAAATCTTAAAACACTAGGTCCTAATGAACAAATATTTCTTTATCCATCTTCATGTTCCAGAATATTCAAAAATATGACATTGTAGTGAAAAAAAATTCAATTCCAAATTTATAGTCCCTCCGAAAGTTACGACGTGGTTGATTTCGCAGCAGTATTTCATTTTTTCTGGATTTATGGTATACGTCATATAAATGGTCAGCTCTTAGCTATGTTTGAACCTTGTGCAACCTCAGGAAGGAGTTAAAAGAGAGCCGGACGACATGCGAGTGCCAACACGCCACTAATAAAAATGCACTCAGCCTGATATCTCAGCTTGGTTTCCCGCTGGCTCGCGATCGCGATCTATGTGAGGCTCGATATACTTATTATATTATAAATACAGATATATATCGATGAAACCATACGATCAAGATCTCATGATATACGTACGAAAAGTAATTTTTCTTTTGAAAGAGACGCTTTTTTTCCCTTTTTATTTCTTTCTTGTTCTCGTTCGCGACCAACAAAAAAATTATATTCAAGTCCACAAAGTCCAATGAGAAGCGCAAAAGTTTACACGAATGTGTGTGACCCCACGTACACTATGGAATTCCCGAGAGGACATTTCTGTTCAGAATTACAAACTCCTGTCCCTCAACGCTTTAACGTTGCTGCATATACCAGGACGGTCTTTGCCATCAATTTTTTTACGGTCACTAAATTAACTCCCTGCGAAAAAAACGACAGGTTTCTACACCTATACATAAACATGGCTTTATTAAGCACTGCCAACGGGATTGAGTAATTGCGATTGGACGATTAAGCTCGAATGAAGCTTCCCTCGTTGAACGAGTGTTTGCGAGGGATGAAAACAATTGTGGGATTTAAAAAGTTGATTTCTGATTCTCGATTGTTGACAAAGGTGCGAACGAATTTGAGAAAGTTATTATTTTAATGGAATCTCTTACGTTAATATTTTTAACAATTAGTAATAATTAAATTTGTGCATAACAAGAATGCAGCAACAAAATTATTTGATGAAATCATTTAATTTTCTTTTTAGAACTGAAAATAGATTTTATACAGTTTTTTTTAAGGTCAGAATTCACATAATTCATATTTATTTCTCACGTATTTGGATTCTAAACGAAATAGAAATTTTTATCACAATTTTGACCATCTAACTCCATTGGAATTATTTACGACGTTTGTAGTATGTTTTCGATATATCGTCAGTTAAGTCAATGGTATAGGAAGAATTTCGATAGTGTATAGATGGCTTTTCTACGCGGTGTTTGAACACGAAATGGACAACATATGTAATGGCTGTCTCCGGCTGACTGATTGCGGATCTCGGGTTCGACTGTATTCTCCGGAGGGTAGGTTCGACTTTCCGCGGTGGTTGAGAGTGTGTATGGTACAAGCTGTCGAGAAAAACTAGGACAACATATCGAATGTAGGGAGTGTGCGAGATATATTTGCTGAGCCATTCGCACGATTGCTTCAACGACAAGGCTCAATCATGTCTTATTCTTTTTTCTCTCGTCGATCAAATTTTTTTTCTTTCTATATGTATTTCTTATATCGAGTATAAATGTGAAGGAATCGTTTTGACGAGAGCGAAGCTAAAAATGAATCTATTTTTTTCATTTGATCAAATTTGAAGAGTCAGATGAACTTTATATTCGTTTTTTTATTAATTTTTTAACCGAATTTATGTAAATTAAAAATCATCATACGCACGAGCAGGGTATTCATTCAATTGACAATTGTCAATAAAGTTTATTTCCATTTATTAAAAAAAAAATTTAATTCCGTTGAAATTGTGTTAGTAAATGCTGATGTTTATGTGCACGTTGTCACATATAAACGTTCCTCAGTCATTTAACTTCATATAATATATACTCGTGCGATTACGCGTCGTTTTATCACGCGACTGTGATGCCAAGTCGAGTCAATTTCATCCCCTTAAACACCCTCGTCCGGGTACTTATGCCGCGAAGGAGCGACGAAACAGAACAAGCCGAGTTTCGTCCTGTGAGAAGTTTCTTATGAGAGGGCATGACCGGGAAATAGCAGAGAAAGAGAGAAAGGGGAAAGGAGGTGAAACAACTCCATTCGAGAGATATGAGGCCAATAACAAAAATCATAAACACTCGGACCCGTTGATTAAGCCATCGCAGAGTAGAGGAGTAGCTTCTTCACACGGTCTATGCCAGGATCAGGAAATAGTATCCCATATCCAGAAAGGAAAAAATAAGAGAGAAGGAAATCCTCTTCAGTGTTCCCATTTCCTCGGTAATACTCCGGGGATTCCTTGAAAGTATATATACCCACAATATATATAACGTATCGGACTGCTCAAGCAGAATGGTCCACGAGTTCTTTGCAACTCACTTTCAGCTTCCATCGAAATTTATGAGTTTTAATAAACCAATAAGTTTGAAAAATAAAACAAAAATTCTTAAGCTTTGACGAGAAAACTTAAAAGACTTAACTTATTCCAATAAAAAAAATTGCAGTCGAACAATTACAAAAATGAAAACCATAATGATTATTCAAAATTTGGAAAAATAAAGAAAAATGAAAAAGTTTTAACGTTGCTCTTAATACATTTTTCAACGTTGTCTGGTCATTGTTTTTCTCACAAGTTTATCAGTATTTTTATTTAGTCTAAAAGGCCCCATGTAAATGTTGCATTTATTGCTGGTCCAATCGTGAGTTTATACACGTTCGATTGCTCAGTTCGAAGCGGAATGATCCACGTAATTTCGCGAAAGTTATAGTGTCGTTACTTCTCCTTACTATTTTTCCTCCCCTCTCTACCTCCGATATAAAGCTTCGATGTAATCCCGTGTATTTTTTCTCACAAACTTCGTGAAACGAGGATTAATCAGAGTACACTCTCGTGGCGAAGTGTTTTTTTCCTTGTTCACAGGCAAACTATATAATATGCAGATTCAACGTAATTAAATGTTTCCTTCTGAACGATCTCAGTGTCTAAAACACAACGAATTCTCTCATCAATTTCTCCTACCCTCGATCATTATATCGGTAAAGAAATTGTTTTCTCTTCAATCAATTTCCTGGAGAGCAGCGCGAGAAATTCTGCTAAAACCGAATACTAGTTATAATTACATGTTAATATCCGAATGTATAGAGAAGCGAGGAACAAGAAATTTGACGAATTTCCAACAAAAAAAATAGTCACAACACTTTTATCCTGAAACCGTTATCTCATTTTTACAAAACTTTTTTCTCTTTATCGTCTCAATATTTCCCGTAGGTTTCGTTGAAGTATAAACTTTTGAAACATAAGAAACACCGACACACACTTGAAACTATGTGCTTTCTCGTGGCTCGAATCTCTGTGGGAGCTTTTTGTAGGATTCCCAATGGGATATAGCGATGCTTTTCTCAATATTACTTCGGGAATATCTCGTCGAAAGTCACGCACGTTGAGAAGATACGTATATCGTAGCTTTGAGAGTCTATTAACAACGCGGAAACAACGCATAGCATTGTCGCCAGCACTTGTACCCCTTTATTATCTATCGTGTACAGAAGCCGTGTGCGGCTTACTTATTTCCTACATATATATACGCGTACGTTGCAGGTCCAAAGTGTTTGTATTCCAAGAGGAGTACAGACGTACTAGAGACTTCCAACATCTATATATACTCGTAGGGTTCCCGCGTGGGTAAATTATCAAGAGAAAAAAAAAAAAACATCGAGACGTGAAAGCCACGATGAGCAAGTAATCTGTACATGTATATACATGGTACTCACATACCTCCGAGAATTAGAAAGAGGAAAAGCCGATAGTTGTCGAACAAACTTGAAATATTTGCCCTCACTATTCGCGAATCCTTTTAATTCCCACATACATAGACATCTGAGTAGAAAAATAAATTGCTTAATATTTTTCATCAGTTTCGTTATTTTTTATACACAGTATTTCAATCAACCATTCTGGGTGTTCGGGAGAAACAAATATTTCGCCGGATAGAAATGTCAGAGTTTTTTTTTTAAATCAGATTAGTGCAATTTTATTTATTCCATAATGTGATTTCGGAAGATTATCTTTAAGAAGAAAAAAATTAGTTGCTGTTCAAATAGATCGACGCGAAATCTCTCATTAGGATTTTCTCCTTCTCTTTACTTACATTTATGTCCATTGTGACGTGGCAACAGAATTTTCAGACGCATTCCAAGTTGCGTGTCGTACTTGCGTGTTTACGACGACGATGACGAGTGGATTGCAAATACGCGTCAGTTCCCATTCACATTTATCGACGTTAACATGACGGACGATGAAGAATGGGAGACTGAGAGAAAAAGATAGAGAGGTTGACGAAAACAGATAGACAAGGTGCTGGGTATGATATTTATGAGAAGAACTTGTTCTTCTTCGTGTATTCTCGACCGAGAAACAATCATTAAACATATACTCGTTTTTCAGGGGGTTGGATAGATCGAAATCTTTTTATATTCATCACGATCGAGGGAATGAATTTTTTTTTTTCCCGTGGAGTAATTGTACGTCTTTTTTCCGCCTGTTAATGAAATGGTTGAAAAGTCACGTCTGATGTCTCAAAAAAGATTTTCAACGTTTATGGAAAGAGAAAAAAAAACAATTGATATCCCGTACTTTACAACATTTTTCTTCCTTTCATTTGCCTGCTCTTAGGACATAATTATCCACGATGGTGTATCATTATTTTTTCTCTACATCTTTTTTTTTCACTCGGACTTTTCTTAACGTGTAAATAATCGAGAATAACATTGAAGTCAAATTATAAATTTTCTGAAAGATACTTATTTTTAAATGGAGATACAAAATGTCAAGACAACTATTCATTTTATATTTCTCCTCGACAGCAAAGAAATCTTAAACGACTGGTGACGATTTTTTTTTTTAAGTAACATTCTTGTTGATAATCATCCTTTAATTTCTTTGGACGTTGTGCGAGTACAGAGTGATATTTTGAAGGGTTTTCATTTAGGAGTTGGTTATCTCTTACCAAAAAGATCTGTCTATGTCTGGTTTCTTCAAAAGTCTCAGAAAGTGACATCGAGACGCATGGAGAATCTTAACTGAAGACGAGATTTTGTCTGGACCAGTGGCGCCTAGCTACCCCCGAATTTTACTGCCACGCGGCCATCTTCTTAAATTTCTAGCCCTGTTTTACAGTTCTTAACCATCGTTGGCCTCTCAAAAAACGACGAGTATCAACAGAGGATGAGAAACAGAACACACAAATTTTCTATTTCTTAAAATATAAGTATAAATCTTTTGACTCTCGTAAATCGAAAGAATGAACACCAAATTCTCTCTCAAATCGTTTTGATGATATAAAAGTCGAAAAATGAACTTATTTTTACATTTTCATATTTTTTCAAAAAAGAAAGTCATTTACATTTGTTCATTGTTACACTTCACGACACTAACTTCAACAAATAGCTCGTGCAAAATACTGGGTCACTTTTTCACCAATTAGCCGTTTTCTAGCTGATTTTATTCACTGTTTCTATTCAAGTGCTTTTCACAGATATAATCGGAATTGTTAACTAAAGATGCACTGTGAATTCATCGTATTATGTTGTGTTAACTACATTGATCCTGAAAATTCTAAACCAATTATATTTATAAGGTGTTAACGCACTTCATTTTATACGTGCATTACAGTCCATTGAGCTAGATATCTCATTGAATCGAAATATATGTACATAGAACTCGTGCACGAAACTATCGAGCAACAAAGCTTACTCACAATCCTGGGAAGTGAGATATCCCGCGACTGTTTCCGTTCAAATAAAGTAGTCAGTTCTATAATTTACTGGGTTGCCAAGCTAGTTTTCTCAAGAACGCTAATGCGTGTGTCAACTTCACCCGTGACTTCCGGTATGTGGATTTTATAAATAAAATTTTTTTTCTTTTAAGCACAATTATCTGAGCAAGCAAATCTATCGTTTCTTAACTACTGAAAATCGAATACGTTGTTAATTACAAACGCAGAAGTGTCAAGAGACTTTATTTGAAAAAACTATTTATCCATTGTCCATAGTTACTTCCTGAGAGAAAAAAATTGTCCATTCAATAACATTTCTTGTTATTGGAACATTTCGTGGATTTAATCGCGGGATCCTCGCCCAAAACGAATGTTTGATCAGTTCGAAAACGAGTGTATTTGTTGAATATTTTATAATTTTGATATGATTTTATAATTCTTTTGGCATCCCGTGATCAGATATTTATTTTTTAATAGTTATGAAAGATTTGTACTTCTTAAAATGGCCGTTTCTGGTATTATTTTTCCGGGACACAATTAAAAAAACTGTACCAAGTTGAAGTTGAGGACGCTTGCTACGAATTACAAGAGTCTTTTGTGCTCTTCGCAAAGGATGCTTGCTCGCGCTAACGAGGGTCGCGTACCCACGCGTGTTTCGTCGAGACACAAAACCGCACAACACACTGCACACTCGTATATATATTTATACATACAGATATATCCGTCCAACATTACACCTGTTACTTAAAAATAATGAATGGTTCTTCATGCTTTAATGGCCTTATCGTAATTCCACCTCAGGTAAATATACAGCTATATAATCTATTATTATTATTATTGCTGATGGCTCTGGTGCATTACGTGCATAAAGTCCAACTGTTCTGTTAAGCAATATACTATAATAATACAAACTGCTCCAAAATTATTGTACTCAATATTAATCAAATGTAGCAGTTTTCCAATCGTGGAATTAAATCCGCTTCACATTACAACGTTCAGTTTTAATATTTTGTTTGCGCTTGCACCGTTTTTTTCAACAAATTCATTATTTCCATAAAAATCCTTCAATTGCAATGTTCTTATAATCCAACAACAGAATTCTTCACAAAATCTAAGCCTTTTGAGAAACTATTTCGAAAATTCGTTCCGTTTCACACAAAACACCAGTTAATGCATACATTTCGGAATTTAATTTTAGGATCATTGAGGAAAGTGTTACTCAACCATTTTTTACAAACCATTAAACTTAGCAAATATAATGGCTCTTCCAGTTGTGGTATTTCGTTGAATTTTTGTTGAAAAACTCGTCATCGAAGCAAATCCCGATAGATGAGGTCATATAGTCCAGTGCGAATGTTGCCTACTTTTCGTGAAAAGTTAACTCGTACAGAGTCCACTGTTTCGTTTTGACGCTCACTGAGAGACAAGCCCGAGGGGACGAAAGAGCACATATAAGCGGGTGGAGCTCGACGATTGCTGATCTAGCTTTTACGATTCATAACTCACGTAAATATATATATAGATTTCTAATAAAGCGAAGGACGTAACCCAGCTCACTTGGCGCGATTAATTCGATGAGTTACGACCTTTTGTTTGCTAGCGTTCGATATATCGTATACGTTGCGTTAAGTGCGAGTGTGCAGCGTTGAGATAAAGACAACGACACGAGAAACGTTTGGAGTGAGAGAAAGGGTCTCTCCTCGCTTTCACGGTCCAGCACTGAACATAAAACGTTTATTTATACGTCCGACACAATGTTCTCTTCCTCGCTATACAGTTATATGTTTCTCCCTTTCTCTCTTCTTTCTTTAACTCAGTACTCATCCTACGAGATTTATTTATTGCACGTAGAGATTAAAACTTCTGGAGCCAATGAACAGAGAGTAAATAGCTTGAATGTTTTTTCGCACATACTCAAGAAGTGACTTAATAGATTATCTTTGTACCAATTTAATTTATATCAGCATGCTTAAAAATTGGTTTAAAATAGAGTCGACATTGATCGAATGGTCAAAAATACACGATCAACTTTATTCATAAACGAAAAGTGACATTAGGAATGAGGAATATGTGATGTAACGATATATCAAGTGATCTGCAATTAAGCACATGCAATTTAAAACTCCATAAATGTTCATTCCGTCATTCGAATACTGAATAAAACATTCAATTATTTAAATATCCAATTGAAACGTTCTCTCTAACTGAAACAAACTGCTTTGGATCAAACAAATCGTTTGACTCGTTCCAAATGAGCTTATAATTCACTTTTGAATGTACATATCATCACGTAAGGCGTTTATTATGTACTTGTCCGGTTGTTCTGATGGGCGAAACGAGACAGCGTACGTTACGAACGTCCACTCGCCGTTTGCCATTACGCAATGAAATCTAGTTATCTAGCCAATGGATCCGCATCCTCTCTGATGTACTGTACCATTTATATGTGTTAGTATGGTCATTGTGTGGGAGGAGTATATACTCTTATAGAGTCAGATTGACTTGTGGTTTATTCAGAGACTATTTAATGATTTTGGACGAAAAAAAGGACACAACTTCTATAAATGTATCAGGCTCGTTACGCCTCTTTGATTCTGTCATCTTTTCGTACATATAAAATATTATAAACAAGTTTATGCATACACACACATAAATGTGTATATATCCATTATATTTGCATATGTACGTATTTTCTATAGCTATATATACATTTTTATATATACATCTATAATGTGAATGCAATAGCTACACTGATTCGATGTAACTACTCGTCCGTCTGTCACGCTGCTCGCTTCTCTTCTCCTCTCTTGGTCCTCCTCTCTTTTGACTAACTATGTCCACTTAACGCTAATAATTATTTTCATTGGGGTGCTCCATCCCGTGCCGAGTACATATATATATGCATTGATATATCTATACATATAAATGTATGCACACGAGTGATTCTCTTGGTAACATTCAACGTGTGCTATTGCTACACGTTTATCGTTCTTCCTCCTCTTGCTTGATGATGATGTTGCCACTGGTACACTCTTTCGATCCCCTCCAATCACCACAACCACTTCGACTTCCTGCACGAACGGATATAAAAATAGAGCGAGAACACCCGGGAGTCATACCCGAGGCCTCAACATCCACGTCAGACCCTTCGAATCTCTGAAACTATTCATTGTCGCATGTGCAAATTGTAGAATAGACGAGGAATCAAATTGTCGTGCTGCCATTGAGGCAGTACTTTCAAATGATCTTCCTATCAGGGATTTTTATTTTCATCTTTGAATCCACGTCTATCGATGATATTGGGTCTTTGTCATTTTTTGTTTTTTAAACGCTCGAAGTGGCGGGAGAATGTTTGTTCTGGATAATGTTTTCCAAATGATTTTCCCCTTGATTTCGGGTGGATCTGTTTGTGCGAATCACTTTCGTCCTATTTCGAAATTTATTTGATTTCCACGATTCCATTATTTCGAAAGTTAATAGAAAACGTTAATTTATTGCACGCTCGTCTCGTTCTCACTTCTTCAAAAGTACTGACTATTAGTTTTAATTACGTACGGAAACAGAAACTACTGTATACATTAGCGAGAACAAAACGCAATGGGCTTTGTTCGCTTCTCACCTATGGCTATTATTTTTCTGGGGATTTCATAGAACAAGGGAGCAATACCTTGATGTATTTTCTAACTAAGAAGGAAGTCAGAAGAAGGGTGAGGACAATGCTCTGGAGGGTGCGGGCATCTACGTAGCGATTTTTTCCGTAAATCAAGTGAGAAAGTGAGTAAGGCAGTAAATTATTTAGGGCTGTCATCCCGCGTTGGTGTCATTGCGTGTGTGGATTAAAGGTCATATGGGACATTCGATGCCGCGTCAACACTGTATTTTCTGAAATCGTTTGAAAAATTCATTAGATTATTATGTAAAGAAAAACTCTTTCGTTTTGGATCTTATTTTGAAAAATTCGATTCTGTTCACAATAAATAGGACACTGATGAGCGTATTAATTAATACAGATTTGTTCACAATTAATGAAATTAATAGTTCGTTGTTAAAAGTTATTTTCTTTGGCTTTAATTTACTGGACTTTGCTGCAAAATGATGCGGAGCTCATAAAAATATTCGATTTCACTTTGTATACCCCGTACATGTATGTTCTACACAATTTCCTGCATCGTTTGGATCTCCAGGTTGGCTCGAGGATGAACGGACGCGTCATTGCTCAGGGGTGAAATAAAATAACAACAAAACAATGAAAGACAATTGTTTCTAAGTTTTATGACGCTTGTGGTCCACTCGTCTCCAGCAACCCTCCATTTAGGGTTTGTTCGTACACAATACTTATATATAAATATATATATATATATAGATGTGAGGAACTGATGAGATAGGAGGAGTGAGAATATATGGAGCTTCGAGCCGACCAGACAGAGACCTCTCGCTGTGGTTTATTGCCACACGATCTCACACCACGTTCTCCTGAGTCTCGCAGCCTCGCACCCTGGACCACCCCTTCGGACCTTATCTCTTTCTCTTTTTCTGCCTCTACTGTAGGCGCCTCTGCTTATAGCTATGGTCACTTTATTTAAGGGGTGTGATTTTCCACTGGCTCTTTTATATCACATTTTTTTCCATAGCTATGTGTGTTTATATAGGTAACAATACTCGTTTACTGTTGGCTACGTAGGAACCTCGATGCGAAGCTTTTTTTTCTCATTCCCAGTCACCCTTTCGCGTTTTAATTGTTCTTCTTCTTGTTCCAAAGGTCATAAACGCGTTTCATTTATCGCCATTCTCCTCTTGTCGTCAATTTTATGTTGTGACAAAAAATAAAACGAACAGAAAAAAAATCAAAATCAAAAATGATTGGGAAAATACTTGTTGTTTATTTTTATTTTTTGTCACAACATTCTACGATCAACGTTCATTTTATTTCTATCGTGACTCAATCTTTCGCGGTCGATCGAAAAAACATTACAATATTTCAAAACAAATATATAACCTTTTTCATCATCAGGGAAATGACTTTTGATGATTTTCGTCGGTCAATATATTTTATAGCACAGCTCTCCTTCTTTATCTCATTTTTACTGCTGACTTTTCACCAAATGATATTTGCAAAAAGATGAAAGGAAATAAGAAACAGCGACAGAGAGTGAGAAAACACTAGTACGCCAGCAATACACGACAATAAGAGAGGGCTTAGCACTCGACGTTTTCCACAGGGCCATATATTGCGGCCACATTTTTATTTTGACACTAATAGCCCGGGGGATCGAGTGAGAGCCGCTCGATGTGGTATCGGGCCTCGCGCACAGGACTTAAGTCCGTCCGATCGTGCTAATCCTGTGCCGATATTGCCCGTATAAATCCTGAGAACTCGCGAGATCATATATGAACCTTATACGTATATATATATAAATATACAATAAATAAATAAATATATAATCTACGTATAGAGAAAGTGCCCTTGGCTCTCCTTGCAAGTGTGAGCTTTTCTCGCCTAATGCTCCACTGTTATTTATCGAGTATTCACGATATATCGAGATATAAAGAATTGAAAAAAAACACACAAGCAAAAGATTTTTTCATTGAATCGTAATAATTACTCGTTATCGAGTTGAGAAAACAATAACAACATGCGTATTTTTTAGAAACTGTTATTAAGTAGATATTTTATCTAAGTCTGAGTTTATGATAATAATCAATGTAATATATTTGATAAATATGAATGATTTGTTAATTGAATCGTTATCTTTATTTTTCAGGTAGGTACCGTCTCGTACGAGGCTTTTGGACCGTTAACACTTTCGAGAACGAGACGACGATTTCGAGGCTACTGTAAGAACATTTCACACAATAAATGATAATAAGAAATATTTGCTATATTTCAACTGCATATCGCGTTTTGTTGTAAACACATTTATTAGCCGGGTATTCTATACGTTTTACTACAACGTAAGCTGTTGTGACGTATATTCATATACGAGAAGGTCTCGGACAATAGGATAGCATGCCAGGGTGAAACCGGGTTCCTCCCTTCCTCGTATTCTCTCATCGTCCAATCATCTAAATTATTCCATAAGACGGGAGAGCGTCTCGCTGTGTATAGAGTGGGCATCGGGGTTTGCGATACAGAGAAATGTCGCATAACAAACATTTTGGCTTTTCCTTCGGAATCCTTCGAGTATAACAGAAACGCGAGATGAGAGCTTAAGTTCAGTAGTAATAGTATAAGAAGAGAGTGTACGTGAGAGCGAAAGAGAAAGAGATCTTTACTGCTTCATAACTCGAGAAGGTTCGTGTGCACGGACAATCGCGCCCGTTATGATTTTGGATGCTATTTTGACTGCTCCATCACCGTGGGTGGGCTTTTCGTTACAGTACCAGAACCAGAAATATGCTACCTCGTAAACTCGAGACCCTAACCCCCAGAGATCACCAGTTACACATACAAAACGTCTGTGTGTATATATAAGTGCGTACCGAATGATACAAGATGAAACATTCATTCGCGATCAGTTCACATATACGTTCTATCGAATATGTTTGGCTTCGAAAGCCTCCTCAAGAAACTCAAGAGAGACTGGTATATAATAATTTTTTATTTGCCTACTTTGGTAACAAATTAAAAGCATCGAGCTTGGTTGATTTATCGATAAAACTACGTGTACTTCAATCGACCTTTGTCTTGCTCCGTTGCAGTTTGTCTCCCATTTAGTTTGTTACCACAGAGTTTCTTAAATCGTAGCCATGAATCAGTCCAGAGAGGAAAGAAAACGCGGGGGTATAACTCCAACGTATCTCGAAAGGTATAATGCGGAATGGTGGCGATGGTGACACGCCTCGGTCATAAAAGACGATCCTGCATGGTTGAGGTGAACGATCTCGAGAGAAAATGAGAGATTGAGAGAACGATTTTTTTTCTCGCGATTACCAGTCTCGTTTTATCGATCCGGTACACATTATACGGACGGATTTTTGTCGTTTTCATTTTTCTTAATTTTCGTTGTACAGAAAAAAACAATTCGATATCGTGTATGCACGGCGACTTTTCATTCGCAGCTGGCCATCATCTCACCCACACTTCTCTCAAGTCGTATATTCCGCACTATTTCCGGAATTGTTATTATTGTCTGCATCTCTCGAGTTTATGCCAGCTTCCATTTGTTCCTGGCATCAAAACCGTTCATCGCCCCTGCTCTCGCGGTACTATACATAGAATATATATACCATTGTATGTACACAATGGTGCATTCACGGGTGCATCATTGCGAGAGAGAGTGGATGCGATAGAATTGGAAACATAAATTCAATCAACCCGGGAAAACAATGATTACATCGATGAGCGAAATGAAATGTTGCTTCTCGAATCACGCGCACTCCACTCGCCAGAGAATTCGGTAGATATTCGAATGTTTATCACTAGATATAAATAACAATAAAATTTATAATGGAATAATAGGATTTAGAAGCCAACACTGTATTTTATATCTCTCTCAAAATTCCAATTCAGTTACCTCAACATCAATTATAAATAATCGTATACATTTGCATGTGCGGAGTTAAATTACTTAGAAACTCATTTTATGATATTTATTCCCGTTATCGTAGGCTACATATCGTAACGATTTGCTGTGACATTTTCCATTCAAATTCTATAGTGTTCTATAGTGTCATTTTATTTTTTACAAGATTGTTATTAAAAAATAATTGACTCCACGTGGTCAAGGCAGAGCTCGAATAAGAAACCCCTGCAGCTGTTCGTTTTCGTGTCGAATTTTCACAATTTTTATTGTATTCGTTCAAAATGACCCACAATCGTGATAAATAATTTATTTCGAGTATTTAATGACCGGAAAATTTGAAAGAATAATCATTTGAATAACTTTAAATAAAATAATCCTGACTGGACAGATCTATGTGAAATTTTCACCGTATCGTATTATTATTTCCAACTTTCTGTTGTAACGATAATTGACTCTTGAGTCACATTCCCCAAGGATTTTCTTTACACACAATATATAGATATATGTTTGAAGAAAATTGCCTGCGGGCCGTTAGCGATATAGGAGTAAAAGAATTCATATTAACATAAGCTTTATCTAAATGTTAATACAAGCCCCATTATATCGACTTGGCAGCAAAATAAAAAAATAACACAAAGAAAAATCAGCCCCGCGTACTGGCGACTCGCACAGTGTAGTCTCTGACTTTTCTTTCCTTCGCGATATTATTCTCTTCCACGTTATCGTATTCTATTTCTGTACTTTTTCCGTTTCTATCTCTTTCTCTCTCGCGTTGGATTATTCTGGAGAAGTGGGGATGGAGTTGGAGGATGAGGAAAGCCCGGAGGCTGGAAAACGAACGCTTAAAAATGTAATAGCGGCCTTAGTGAGGAGCTGAAAGTCTGATGCGAAACTCTCGTTTCGTTTTTTTTTTTTCCCAGCATAGATATTCCTTTTTCGTGCAATACATATAGCTCATTCGAAAAGTCAAAAGGGTGCACATCACCCTTTTTTACAGTTCAAATATATTGACATACGTCTTTATGACTCTTAGAAATAAAAATACACACAACTTCCTGCTCTCTCTCTCTCTCTTTCTCTCTCTCTCTCCCTTTTTTTTCCCTTCTCCATCTTCAGCACTCTCGCGGGATCTTTATTTTCCCATTATTCAAATATAAATGTAAATGTTGATACAAACGGATAGGTAAATGGAAAGAGAGAATTCAATTGTTGTACGAGATCGCGGGAGGCTTTTTGGAGTGAGAGCGAGACGAAGAGAAAAAAATTAAATGAACATAAAAAAATTTTAAGTGCGCGAGTCTCGTGCTGCATTGGACGGGGAAGGGAAGAGTCCTTCAGGCTCGGGCGCGAGCAGTAGAAAATTAGTTTATAAGGAAGCGGTAGAAAAAAATGATATACCCCGAGAGGTCCACCAGCATTTGAGAGATTGTCTCTTTCTCTCGCTGTCAATAGAGAGAAAACCCTCGGGGCTACACTACGGTTCAAAAATCGTCCGCACCATACACGCACACACGTATCCGTGATAAATTCTCGTAGAACTCTTTTTTTATGTGTAAATGTAACTTGTTTCTCTTGTGCCTGCCGCGAGATCTTCCGCTCGATTGGCCTCCTTCGTGAATCGTGAATCGAACCAGCGAACTGAAAAATATAAATCCATAATCGGGAGTGAGCTGCAAACATTCAAATTTTTTTGCCATATTCAACCAATCGAATCTATCATTTGTCGCATTAAAAAAAAAAAAACAATTGAATTTGCACATAAAAGAATCAAAAAACATCTAAACCAATGAATTCCCTTGCCTGCAAATCTAATCATTCAACATCAAAACATTAGTTCGTCCTAAAAAAAAAACAACGAAAATATTTTTCAATCGTAATCATTCCATAAATCCATCAATCAAATGATAATAATACAAGAAACAATGAATTGGGTAATCGAAAATCAGGGATAACGATGGAGAAAAGGGGTGAATCGTATGTACGTTGTATAATAACTATGCAGAATTTGGGCACTGAAACATAAATGGAAACGAGGGGAAAAGCATAGACCATAACGTGGCGCGTTTACAGATATATCAATATATATGAAATGAAAGGAGAAAGGAAAGGTAGAAAGACAGAGAGAGGATACGTACGCGAATTTGGTTGTCATCGAGTGGTGCTTCAGTATGTAATGTAGGTATGATATATACATTCCAAAGCTCGCGAGTACGGAATAACATACTGACTGTATATGTTGTATTATATACGAAAACATGGGGTCCGAGTGGGACGCATTGTATAGACATATACATAAACCCTTATAGATATATATACATATAAATATGCATATGATGAGACGTGGCAGGCACAACCAGGGCGTTTGTACAGGAAAGAGGGTCCCGGTAATATCATCCGATATGCGCGTTCTCGTGTTTCCCCATCGTTGCATTGTTCTCGCCCTTCTCCGTATGCGTATTGTCATGAGAGAGAAAGACATATACATATGATGATTGTACCGCATGAGCAAGAGCTCATACTGCAGGACTATTCGGCAAGGATCCCAAACACATAGTACAAGTTGGGTGCGAGTGCAATAAGCAGCGAATCCATGGGGTTGCATATGCCCCAATAGCTTCTCCTCCTTCCAATCACCCCCATAATGCCATCTCTAATTCCATATGAGCTGATTTGATTTCGGCATTAAGATAAAGCATCTCTGTCCTCCGATACCCCTTTGTACAAACCTACGCACATTTATGCTTTTGCGTATCAAAAAGACGTAAGTTACGCTGTTCTCGATAGTTCGTCATCAGGCCCAGGCTTTATTTGTCGAAAATGCAGCACAATCATAAACTGAGTAAACTATGCAGTTTAGGTATTGCAGGGTTAGTAATCGTCTCAAATTCGAATGATTTGTCTCTAGTGAAATTAGGCTTTGAGAAGTTGAATCCTGGGCATTGACTCAGTTCGTTATTATCTTGATTAATAGCCACCATCAACTAGCGCACGTACAGTTGTAATGTAAGTGAAATTCTCGGTTGATAACACATTGTACTGTTCAAGTGTAAATAATTTTCGAAACATCTACTGTCCAACATAATTCCAGAAAAAATTTGAAGTCTGATTACGATTCGAGTGTCGGGAGAATGCACGATGCTTTTTCTCTTTTTTCTAAAATTTATCCGTACAACGGATAAACAAGACAAATAAACAGGGATATTGAGAAGTGAACGAGGTGCGAAAAAAAGTCTTTCGTGTTGAGCCACAACGACTTCGGTGCTCCGATGTCGACGCCACGACTGTAAAGATCATTTTGATAGATATATCGATAGAGCGAGACACGAGCAGAGATAGGAATACTTATGAGAGAGAATGAGAAAATAGGGAGAGAGAAATGCTGTCATCGTCAGAATGACGAATCGAGTTGCTGATTCGTCCCGAATGGCCACCACGAAGGGTGTGAAACCTCGATGATGTTGGGCGCGAGAGTCAACCGTCACGAATAAATACTAAGCGTACTACTTGATATACTTGGAACTCAAATCGAGATCGCATTCCAGTGGAATAAACTTTTCGTGCCTTGTCAAGCGTTTGACATTTGTTAATTCTGTCTCTAACGAATCGAAGATCCGGACGAGTTTTTTTTACCGCTCTCATTAAAACATTCTGACATCGGGTTATAATTGAAATCAATGCGATTTGATTCATCGATGAAACGTGAATGAATAACGAGAATGCCCGGTGTTCGAATGACGATGAAAGAAAAAACAAATTTTCATCATTTCGCAAGACCTCCTTTTCATTACGATTCATTAATATGTTGAGATAATCAGAAAGTGAAAACGGAATATCTTAGTCAACAATTTTAATTTGATAATTGTGTCTGTTATTTAATTTACTTTTTTTTTGCGCAATCACCGCAATGAAGGAGGCCCAGAAAAAATGTGAACAGTACTGCAGTCTATATTTGTAACTTCGTTGAGGATTTTGACTTGCCGATCTTGTCTTAATTCATAATCCTTGCGGTGAACGAACTTGAACGAATGTTGACAGGGTTTGGTGATTGGAGAGCCTACTGGAATTTGCAAAATGTCGTTAAACGCATCAAGCTGCAAATTCGTGTACGGGATTAAGCCTCAGGGTTGTCGGAGATGCTTGAGTGGTCCAAGCGGTGTTGGTCACATACAACGGTTGGGTTGTGTATTATTGTTTGTCGGCTGAGGATTTGCGGTGTAACCAGGTCGTCTGTGACTCTATATGTTTGTATCTATATTCGGTCGGCATGGTCTCTCGACCGCAGAGGTATCGGTGTGCGGACTTAGCGGGCGCAACGGGTCAACCGCAAACCGACAACGTCCACGCGTGTACACCGATCACCCCGTTATCCCGCAGTCCTTTCTTCCATACACGATTCACCACTCATAGTATATACTACTCTTGCTCACATTTTACAATAACTAGCGCCTGGTACTGCCTTGGTTCCGTATTAACTGACACGTGCCTGTGCAACATTATCGCATGTTATAAATATATTCGAAAATTCAGCGATCCGAGAGAGGACGCGCGCGTTAATCAATCGGATAGCCTGATCATTTGAATTCTTCTTTTCTTATCCAATGTTCCCGATTACATTTGGTTCAGCGTTCGGAATCCACTATTGCAGAAATCTCGTAAATCATGGAGACTTTTTCTGTAAAAAGTATATCAAGATCACGAGACACGCGTGCATACGCAGAAAAAAAGAGGTTATACAGTCCGGAAATGAAAAAATTGCAAAATTGCGCTCCAGCGCATCATCCATCTCTTCATCTGCTCATCCTGTTTAGATACATTGAAATTTTTTGACATGAAGTTTTATTGATCAGGTAGTTACGATATTACAAGAAAATTGCCACCCAAGAAAAGACTCGTGGTCAATGAGTTCATTCTCGTTTAGAAGTTGCAATCAAGATTGCATGGGATTTGCCATTTTTGTTGAATTAATATATACGTACATATTTAACAGACCAAAAGAAAATTGTGTCGAGAAAGATCCAACGATAAACTACTGGCATGTTTTTACATCTTGGACAAAAAAAAAACAATATTTTAGAGCAGTCCCGTACCGCGGGTAATTAACTGCTCGCTACTGGAAGGAATATTTGTGCATACGCAAATGGCATATAAAAAAGTTATATCTGCTATATATTCGTATTCATATTCCATAAGATGTAAATGAGGATTATGCGTGGCTCAAGCATCAGTTGCTGCAAGCGAAAATTATAACTGGACTCGATTGCATTCTGTATTTATTCAGAGATACGAATGTAAAACAGCAAGTTTTTCTTTGCGATCTCCTTCGCAATCATCCTCGCAAAATTCGTCACCATTATTCTTCCTCGTGAACCTAGTAATTCGACTGTCTGATCTGTCGCGTTCTTCACTGAATGTCTCGATCTTTAAAGTCCGTTTATAAGCCACATACGGCATGAGGTTCCTCTGTCGTGGAATTAAGAAAATAAAAGTGCACCAGAGCGAAGAGTATAAACTGCAATATGTGTGTGTGTGCGCGCTGCGCAAAATCGCGCGAGAACCCAACGAGAATGAGAAGCAGGTGCACCAAAGTAATTGCGAACGTTTGATATTTAATTACAATTTAGCGAAGAGGGAAGACTCCCATGCGGTTTTATTCCTTCTTCTCTCGTTGACGTCGTCGTTGTTGTTGTCTTCCTCGTAGTCTTTCAAAGCCCTTTTCCGAAAGCTCTGAGCGACCGATGGAATCTTCCAGTTCACGTTATAAATTCACTGCAAAAGGGACCAGCCTCTCTCGCATCTCTTTGAAACGAAATAATTCCCTAATTATTTCTTCCGTTGCCCGACCAACAAAGTAAGGAAGAGATAAAGGAGCAAAAGTGTAGAAGAGACAAAAAGAGAGAAACCACTTCTTTGAATTATAGCCTCAGACTTAATCACGTTATTAATTATGACATTTAACACGATAGGCAGAGTGACAGAGGCTATTGTGGCTTCTATCACGCTATACAATAATTACAATTAAAATTATAATTGTAATGATAATAATAATGAGGTAGAGTGTGATCTCATATTTATCACCGTTCAGAGATAAATCTCACGTGATTAAATTTTTTTTATGGCAGATAAAATTTTTGCACTATTACATTTATGCCTCAACTTGCACCACACTTTGCAGTTATATTTTTTCAAGTTGTAGTCAAGGCGAAGTCACGTGTCTTTCGTATAATAAACGTATTACTTCTATGGCTGGAGCAATGAAATAATTTTCAGCTTTGATCAAACGATACGTTAATAAACATACAATCCCGTTTGCAAAATTATTATGCTCATAATTATCGCATTATTATTGTTATTACAGCTCACTTGGAATTCGTTTAAATTAATTAACACTTGAATGTTGCTGGCTGGGAATTTTCATAATTAATTTCATATTTAATGCATCCGAACGACCATTTAATTCAAATTCAAACATTTATTTATATTCGAGTTAATCATGAATGTGTACTTTGGCACCGAAACTTCGTTTTCGGCAAATTTATTCTTGACAAAAAAAAAACACAACTTCGTCTCCTTGCGTTTTAACGACTTAATAAAGCGATTGAACATAACATCGAGCCCTCCAGCTGTCTCTTCCTTTCTCCCTCTTTTCCCCTTTTTCTGTTTGCAGATATTTTAACAAACGTATATTTAAAAAATACAGGGGTCAGATCCATAAGTCGTTCAGAGTTTATGCATCGGTTTGCCACTAACCTTTTTTCATAGAAACCACCAGAGACTGAGGATGAGAGAAAAAGAGAGAAGAGTCTTTTATTATTGCGATCTGACACTCGAACATCGCATTCCCGAGGCTCGTAAAAGCGTGTCATACACACAAGAATGAGATAAAAAAAGAAAGAGAGAGAGAGTGAGAGAGTGAGAGTGAGAGTGAGAAAAAGAAAGAGAAGAGTTGACTCTCGTCTGTTGCGGACCAATGTTGGACCACACGAATCCCTCCTCACTGCAGGTAGTCGTACTGAACGTGCAGAACGCTGGAGCGCTTTATTATTTATCATTCAAAAGTCGTAAAATCGTTAACATGGATTTATCGTTTAAATATTGAAATTAGAGACACTGAATGTTGTACATGAAAAAACATGTTGCATCGACGATTGCTGGATTTGGGGAAAAATTCTTTTTAACTCAATCGAAATAGAAATACTGCAAAAACAAAAATATATCGAATATTCCAGTCACTATCGATCATTATTTAGCTCATTGATCGGTGAATACTCGAAAAGAAAATTATCGATCGAAATGAATTTAATTAACGTAATTTGCTTCATCTTTTCCTCTTTTTGGGTACATGACTTTTTGATTATCTTCTAAATTAATATGTACACGTCAATTTACTGACACATATATTTTTGTTCATTCTCTATTCTCGTCACCTCTTTTTTTCTCAAACCAGTTTTCGTTCCTGGTCGGTGGTATTTGTCGGCGTCTCTTGGTCTTATTTCACTCTCGTGCTCCAGCTTTTGTATCTTCTCCACACATCAACCTTCGTACACCTTTCTTCTTGCTGATCTGTCCCTGGTCTCCTTTGCCGGTACTGCGGGCACGCTCTCCTATCTTTTGTGAATGTGATTAATGGTCCCGCAGGAGCTTCTCACTGTTTCGGTCATTGTTCCGGGCGCCTCTCCTAATTGCTTGATTATTTTTGCACGAGAAATCCATGGAGCTCTGGTGCTGCACGTACCAGCTCCGACGAGATTTTTTAACCCAAACGACCACACGCACCGAAGCACGAAAAACTTTTTCCTCTCACGCTTTTTCTTTGTGAACTCATCGCTCTCTGTTTTTCCGACGACTTTTTCCTTTCCACTAATTTTTAATATAACCAATTCCCTACAGTCCCTCGTTTCAGCACGTAAAAGAGCAAGAAAAATTGTGTTTATAATTTTTTGTTCCATTCACATAACGCTATAATTTAAAATTCATCAAAATTGTTTATCAAGTTTTGAAAAATCATGAAACAAATTGGTCTTTCATTCGATAACTCATTTAAATCTTCATTTAACATAAATTTATATTATTTTCGTCAAGGAAATTTATAAATTTTACAACTATCCGATGCGTGGCAGAGTCGAATCAAAGTTTCGCAGTTAGGAGTACAAGAGCAGCCTGTTATGGGGAAGAGGAATTACATAAATTTATATAGGAGTGCGTGTAGGACTCGAAAGAGATTTTCGACGCCTTGAAGGGATAATCTTTTTCTCGCGGATTCTCGCGTTCCAAATTGGCAGGATTATGCGATTTCTGTGATTGGGTCACCTCCGCAAGATTGCCAGGATTACGAGCAAGACGTGGCAACGCTCGTAATTGCCTTCACTCCTTTTTTCATCTTCGGTCTATACACACTCGTGGAATGTCAATAAAAACATCATTCACCCAGTATATACGAGTAAAATTCGAAGAGTACAACATTTTATTTTATTGCTATATTATACCCAGTTCGAAATTTAGGTGAAAAGTTGAATCAGTATAGTTCGTGAAACTCATTTTCTTACAGACCTCATTGTGTTTCCACATAAAATGATTTTTCGAAAAATCCAAATATTCATTTGTTTGTGCGTTAAGGAAATTATTTCTATGTAGAATGACCCCATACCTATTTGGAATCGAAAAAAACAATTAATGTCTTTTGAATGACGTACAGTTTCGATACATTTCGTCATATTTTTTACTCCAAATAAATCACTGGAATAAAAACGATTCTCATTTCTCATAATAGCCATAACTTCCAATTTTTTGGAATTCTCTATAGTCACGAATGCTTGATTTATACGTATTGCCACGAGAGTTTCATTCCGGAAAAGACTTGCACACTTTTCAATTAAAATGTTTCTCATTATTTGTATCTCCGAGTAGACGAGAGAATATGGTTTGTGGAGATGGCTGCAGTTTTTTCACAAGCAAAACGCGTGTATCGCGTGTGGTCATGCGGAGGAGGGGTTTGATATTGAGGTACGCACGGGTGCCAGAGGTAATAGAGATATGTTTTGCTCACGACGAAGGGTCCACCAAATTGAAACGAGAAATAATTCTCGTTTTTTATTATTTTCTCATCTTCACGGTTTCTCCCCCAATTTGTTCACATCTCTATTCGCCTTTGACCATGTTTCTTCTTTCGAAAAAATGCAAGTGGGAAAAAAACAGATACGTGATAAAAGGTCACAAATATAATTCCAAAAAATCGTTCTTTCTTTCTCCCTAAATTTCCGACTCGAGCATCTCCGTTTTCAACAAGTGAAAATATTGCCTCGTGTTCCATAACCCGGTGATTAATCTCCTCTCCCGAGTTTTGTGGATGAAAATTTTCTGACCGCAAAGTCTCCATCAACGGTACACGCCTGCTGTTTAATCGTGGGAAGTCAAAACGTTTCGTGAGAAAAAAAGCAGCGGGTGGCTTCTGTATTTGTTATTTGAGTTGAACAGGGAAAAGGAAAAAAAAATGACAAAACTACACACACGTTCACTAGATTTCTCTGTACGATGAGTAGCTCTTACAACCCGCGACATGAACAAATAAACGTTTGGGCAGATCTTCCATACTCTGATTATAAACGTTTATATATCCACACAAGATAAAATGCTATTTTTTCACCACCTTCTTAACCTCAATTCAAGTGAATCAACGTGAGGGAAATAAGCAGGAAAAGAGCTTAAACGAGAGAGAGAGAGAGAGAGTGAGCAAGAGAAAGACGAAAAAAACCCAGAGAAAAAAAAGTAGGGGTGAAACAAAAATTAAAATTAGCCCCATTACACATTTCAACCCCCTCCTCGCCAACGGATCCATGATATTCACCCCAATGCCTTAGAATATTATGCAAAGCCACAAGCAATAAAAATAACATATTGCGACCGTGGAAGGCATAAGTTTTAATCCAATATTACTAAGATAAGTCCCTGGTACGTTATCCTATATTATATAAATATAAATATATATGTATCTGTGTATATAGTACAAAAAAACACCCCCCTTTTTTTTACTATCCCTCTCCTACGTTTCTGTTTCTTCGTCTCTTAACATTATAGCATATTTGAGAAGAGAGGCACACGTAAAGATTTCTTTTGTGTAACGCACCCCTGCTTTACATTGTGGTTATTAGAAAATATACTTTTTCTGGGTCGCTCACACAGCGAGGGCGCTCATCTTCTGTCGAGGGGAATTTCTGAAAGTTAGTTCGCGATCTCTTCTCGGCTAAGAATGTCGAATTGCAATCTATGGATATCGGATATAATTGTGTCTATCTTAAAAGTATATTTATAAAAAAAATGTTCTCAGAATGTTGACATGTGCACTAGGAAGATGATATTTTTTAGTTAATTATGCAAACCCTTCGATGGTTCGATAGTCTAGCACTCGAGACGTCATTTCATTTTTTTTCTCAGACAATTGGATCGATACTCTGGTCCATGAAAAAATTCAGTTATATTCGGTCAATCGCTCACAGAACGTTTCAAGTTCCAATGAAGTTGGAAGCCTTCTATATGGGGTTGAGTCGTTCGACCCTTTACGTGCTCGTACGGGGTTGAGCTTTCTCGTACGATATCACGGTAGCGACTTATTCACGCTCGGTGCGTGTGTGAAATCGGAACAAATCCAATCACAAACGGCGTCGTGTAGAAAAGTCTTTATAGAGCAAAAAAAAGAAAACGAACAGAGAGTCGTAAAAATTTATAATTTGGAAAATATCGTGTAAGACGAGAGAGAAATAAAAGTAGAAAAAAAGATGGGGGACTGGGAAAGGAACCTCGGATTTCTGCGTGTCGGCAATCGAGTTTATAAAGCGAGAAATCGAAGGGGCCGGAAACACCGGAGCATATCCATGGTGTGTATTTTGTGTCACAGCATATTTTCTCGCTCTCTCCTTCTCTCTTTGGTAAAATGACGATGAAAATATACTCTATAGAACTAAACCGACGCCCGGAAAGACTTTTGACGAAAATTGAAGTCGTTGTTATGACGGGAATTGCATGCGACGAAGCTTTACGAGGGGTTGAGGAATAGAATAGTACACTGTACTCTCGATCCCTCCTGATGCTGCCTTTTTCTCTCCCTTTTTCTTTCTCTCTCACTCTCTCTCTCTCTCTCTCGCGACTGTCGCCCACGACAGAACAACCGAAAGATGATAATTCGACTGTAGAAAACAACCCCTCGGCTGTTTCAAGCACTCTCTTCTTTAGGTGCAGTGACTCTCAGTCAAAACAATACAATATATTGCACTCAAAAGATGAGGATAATACAACGATAAGTTAATGTTCGAGTGTTCATTCCGTAGCACAAAAATTATCGTGGCAATCAAGAGATTCAAAGATTAAAAAATGCTAATATTAGATTCTTTTGAAAAATGCATGAAGCTTACCATCTTAAAAAACATTCGAAGTTCAATAAACAAGCACCTTATTTTCAAGTGACCCACATTATTCCCCTCAACTCAAGCAAAGACAATCCCGCATGAAATTCAACACTGCACTGTAAATTGCAGCCACCCCTCAAATAATAAAGCGAAAAAACCAACACGAGGGTCTTTCATGCCTTATTGAGAAAAAGTGTGAGTAGGTTATTTTCTTGACTGTCTCAGGAATCGTAGAGAAGAGGGAGACTCTATGAGCCATGACGGATATTTATTTTTTATATATCACGGTATGCGCTTCATTCACGATTTCGATTACGTTTTTGCGTGCTCACGAACATGGCTTTCGTGGCTCAACGAGCCGTGAAAATATACTTTTCTGTATATAGAAAAATTTCATGTCATTTTATATCGCATGAAAGGCGATGAAAAATATTGAATTTTCATTAATGGCTCGAAAGTAAAATAAAAATAGCATGAAAATTATATTAAACTTTCATTCAAACATGTTGAAAATGACTAATGAAAAACATTCGATCAAACCTCATTATCAAAGCAATTCGTTCGTTTTAATTCTTACATTTTCTTTTATAATTATGCATGTAAATGCATATGTATAAAGTTAGGCCTGCTCGTTCTTTCACACTCTACGTCACCTGTTCTCTCGTCGCTCATGTTTCTCACACTCTTTTAATTCAGTAATACTGCAATGCAGGATGATATTTGCTCGGCGCAACTCGGTAGCCAGGATGCTACGAGATAAGAAAAATTTTCACCTTCTCGCTCATAATTCATTAGATAAGGCGCCAATCTATCTTGGACAGTGTGCGAGGGGTTCAAGCCCATGTGGCGACTGCTTGAACAGACTTCTTTTGTTACAATTCTGAACAATAAAAAAGAAAATAAAACGCAAATAAAATATGTTTTAAACGAGGATACAGAAGCCGTTCTTGTTTCCTTGCAAACATCGACTCACCTTTTTGAAATCTTTATCAGCGTAGGTAGATTTATCATTCGTAGCCTTGTCTCAACAGAAAATGTAGAAATAAAATTCATGGAATTTAAATGGTATTTTATTCCTATCGAGAATGAATCAGTAAATAATCATAAATATAAAAATTTCGTTTGAATAACGAATAAAATTCGTTATTCAAGCAAATAGAATCAATGAAAATTCTCAATAGGCCTCAAGGTGCAATGATTAACTTAATTACGCCAACTTTTCGGTGACCAATCTATGAAAATTTCCTATCGCATCGCAAAGCAGATACATAACATTGGCAAAACATTTAATCCTGGGTAACGGGTGCTGTGGTAAACTCAAACAACTCTATACATACATACATGTGTATGTAGGTATAGGAATACGCGGTTATTCGATATGTTCGTTCGTTTGGCCCCGGAGCGATAGATTTGCGGACGCAATGCGCGAAAACGGGGCTGCAACCCTCTCGAATGTTCACCGACGAGTATATAGAGACAAATATACAGCACGTTGCACCCTATCCCTCTGGTGCGGGGCCATTAATAATATACCCATATTGGACACAATTCACCTTGAAATTAACCAGCAACCGATTGGTAAGCCCGGGCAAATTGACTTCGAAATTGACAATTTATGGTTCCTCTCGATTGCTCTATCGTTCTCCCTCTCTTATTTCAAAATAATAATAAAACATTTAATAAAAAATTTTCTTATTTTAAAATATTCGTGATTATTCACGAGCAGTTTTTCTGAAGGAATGTATGAAAAGAGTACGAGAAAATTATAATAAAACAAAAATAGCAGTTAAGAATGATTTTGGTCACCAACTTTATCGGCATTTCGTAGAAAATCGTGTAAAAATTCTAAAACCAGTGTTTTTTTTATATTTTTATGGTTTACAACGACTAAATTTCCATATTTTTTTACTTGACTATCTGCGCCCGTAAAATGTGATATATATTCAACATGTAGAAGCTCAGCTTTTTTGTGTCGACTTTTAACGGATGTTCTGCTCCACGTAAATCGTTACAAACTTTTCATAAGAATGTCAAGTTAAATTGAAGAGATTCTCCATCACGAGCAAAAAAGAAATTCATATTCAAGATTTCACAGATACAAATGTAAAGATAACGAAAGAAGTGAACAGCAAAAATGATAGGAATAATGTAGAGACTATACGAAATAGTACGATTAAACATAAATCAGAGGTCTGGCATCGAACGCGCGGTCGTTCGCCGGAACGCGTGTAGATCCGCGATCCTGATATCGCCTAAGTAGATGAGCAGCAGTGTGATTTATAGCGAGTACCTTAATTGTCTTAATTACGCGCTCGCTTCCGTGGAAAGCGCGGGTGCCCGATGTTGCCACCAAAACCAATACCATATTATTTTATAGATATATTAGTACGAACATAATACAAAAATATATTAAAGTAGTTTTATTGATGGGAGTGCATATAAAAACGTATTTAAATTTCTAACCAACGAAAGCCAATCAAGCAATCATTTTTCTCCCATCGATAAAGAACGAAAAAGTCGTAATTGTTTTTTCCTTCTCTTTTTTATAGCATATTTGTATGGTTCTTTATTATATGCATTGATGTTGAGCGCCGCTTAACGATGCGGAGAGAATTTTTCTCAACATGAATTATTCACGTGAACGAGGCGGTAGGTCATTATCTCTCGCTGCATAGGTTCCAACTCTCATGCTCAACAAAACCTTTTTCTAGATTTCCTTCTTTTTACTGATCCGTGAGTCTCCACGTCTCTGTCTCTGCCACTCGATTCTCGTAATTCTGCAAACCTATTTATCATTTTAAATGCATAATCCATCGGCCGATATTCTCGTATTGTGCAATGATAAATGTTATGCACTTACAATCAATTTTAATAAATATTTGTTCCAGCATGAACTGCAATTACAGTCTTTCTTGACAGATGAAAATTATATAGGTCATGACACTCGTAACTTCGTAATTCAACAGATTAATCATCTGATGATAGGAGTCGATTCTTTTTGGTTTGTTCTTTTTAACGAACAAATCTTTTTTTTTTATGTTTTCATAAATAACGATGAAACTGGGAATCGAGGGAATTCGATCGATCGTTTATCGCCTTCACGATTCTCCCCATCTTTCAACACCGGTGTGAAACCATTATATTTCGATTCGATACTTCAAATATTATTTTCGAATTTTATTCGATCGTTTTAATACACGTATATTCTTTTTCCTTTGGCTGGACTATTTATTGGTCGATATCGTGGTAGAGTCCCGACGATAATTAAGGTAATACAAGGAGGATCCGATCGTTCCTAAAGCCAGAGAGTTGAATCGACAACACCTGGCTCGTGTATGGAATCGACCACTTATACACGCAACGATCTCCGACTCGATCGGGAATCTGCGGAACAACACAGCGCGATATTACAAACGAGCAGACACGCATTTTTCACTTCCTATGCTGCTCGGATTTTCCCTTTCTCTCTCATCGCTCATATTTTTTCGATCTCGTTTGCTACATGAATTTAAATGTACAAGCAAACTTTTGTCGATGTACTTTTTTTTCCAAGAATCATTAATAAATCTCGAGTTAACATTTTTTTCACTAATTTGTCATTATTTTTCAATCACACTCTGAAAAACTCGCGTTGATTCACATTATTTCGAATTGAAGGAAGAAAAAAACTGCAATAATTATGAACATTTAATCTGAAAGTTTTCATGAAAAAAAAAAAAAATAGTCTCAAAAAAGGAATTGTTCGGGTAGGAAAAAGTTTGAAGGTGAAAAAAATCGTCAGAGTTCGTATTGGCATGGAAAGAAGTGTACGTTCGTTTGTCGATAAAATCGGTTCGCGGTTTCCGATCTCGCGACTTCGATAAATCGAGTCCACATGGCAAGTTTCCTGTGGGGCGTGTGTGTGTTGTCCAACTCTCTTGTTCGCTCGTCCACTATTTCTCATGTATATGTATACATGCCATGAACACAGATATACGTATACATATAGCGAATATTACGTACGCTTATATATTTGTATATACACCGTCTGGCGAGAGTAAACTCGATAAAGAATGCAAATCGAACTCTGTAATTGTCCCCTCTCGCTTCTCTCTCTCTCTCTCTATCTTTGTCTGTGTCTTTCTCTATCTTCTCTGTTCTTATTTTCGTTTTTCTCTGGTTGTTGCGCAATGCATAAACGACGTGCTCGAGCGAAACGTGTTCCGGGGAGGGAAAAGCACGTAAAGAAAGTCTCGATAAGTTTCGCAGCTCTTGTATACCGATCTCCTTCTCTTCAGTGGCCATTAAATATACGAAACGTCGATTCTCAATAATTTCTCAAATCGTACTCGATCTTACGCCCATTTATTGCCGCAAACGTGCCATTATCGTTTCTATACACAAGTCCTGAATGTCGAGAGATATATATCTTTCCCTCGCGAATTTCACGAAATATTGCTTGCACTTTGTACCAATGCACGTATATTTCAAATATTTTATGCCACAATCGTTTTGCGACCGATTAAAAAGAAAGAAAAAGAAACAAACACTTTTCTCCTTTTAAATTTTGTTCCGTGTTGGTCAGGTTGTCTCTCGAAATCGAGATGGACTGTCGAACAAAAAAATAAAGTAGTCTAATTTATCGTCGATAAACTTGGCTACTTTAGCTGTCAAAGTATTTTTGAGAGATTACGCCGGGCTCCATTTTTGCTTCTTAAAAAATGATTTATACACCCGGGCTTCTGGACTCAAGAAATTCAAGTGACTGCTTTTTTATGGGCTCTCTTTTTCAAGTGAAAAAGTGAGCCAATTTTCGAGAGCGTGATTTTCGTGATTTAATTTTATGTCGGTGAAATACATTTAAACGACTATAACATGGAAAAAAAATCGTTGATATATCGATCGATTCGAATCAATAGGCTGAAAAAATATGGATAAAGACAAATTCTCGAATATTACAATTTCCGACTTATGATGAAACATGATCGTTCATTTAACGTTACATTTTGAACTCAATCATTTAATTTATCTTTATTGCTGCCAAAAATTGGAATGGAAAATTCACATATTGAGTGAAAAATATACACATTGGAGTTATAAACATTTACGCACTTAATAAAACAAATTAAATGGATATTAACATATGAGGCTCGAAACGCACGCTTCTGACTTTTCTGCGGATATATCTTCACGCGCTCTGTGGGCGATCGTTTAATTCATTCGTCGCTCTGTGGCTCAAGGTATATACACATCGCAGGAGAATTTTGTAGATTGACGTTTCAGACGCAGGATTATCGTCGCTCGGTTGGCCAATTTCGCGGAAGGTTAGTTAACCCGTCGGTTCTTTATGCGGTGTAAACTTTGCCTCGATGCCTCGGAGCAAAGAAACGGCATGGGAGTCCCTGGCGCCTCGATAAAAATAAACAAAAAAACACCCATAAATACTGACTTAATAATAATAATAATAATAATAATAATAATAATAATGAAAAACCCGAAGAATCCGAAAAGGACCAAAATCAAAATAACTTCAGTTAAAACATGAACATTTATACGTTGATAATTGTTTTAAAATAACGCAATTAATGAATGGATGTTAAATTCAAAATCATTCAATATAGTTACACTTCAATCATAAAAACCGTAATTAAATTAATGAATTTCGTAGATTGCTGGTGAAAATACTGCATTCCATCGAATTTCAAAATAACAATAATAGCCAAAAAAATGTTTAAATTGGTTTTTGATGTTGAGATTTTTTTATCAAATTATTTTAACATACTATGTGTGTGGTTAAGAATCTTTGAGAGTACGCTTTTGTTTTCGGTGTAACCTGAAGCTAAGCGGTTTAAAGGATCAACGCCTATAAGAGAACTCGTGCGCGCGGTCTCGGAGCGTATAAAATAGCGCTCTTGTCTTACCGTCTCAGAACTGTCTGGAATGAGCAGCGACTGTCTTCTCTCTTTCTGCTCGGCTTAGAGACTTGTGCGTGTATGTGAGTGTGGTTTCATCAACGCGCGAGTTATGTGCATATATAAGAAAAAGAGTAATGGACGTATCACGAAGAGGTGAGAAAAGAGGGAAGTGAAATATTTGGTAGAATGAGCGATACTCGATTATTTCGTATCTAATTATCGGTCCACATCGAGTCACAAAAATCATCAAAAATGTTCACCTGATTTATACTGTTTTTTAAAAACTTTCAAACTGTCGTCTATCGGTTTTAAGATTTGATTAATTATTATTTGGAAATTGAAACCACTGAGCAAGAAAAAGGAAATAAAATCATGTGAAAAAATGAATAATCTTAGTTATTTATTGCACGAGAATTGTTAAAAAACGAAAATGAAATTTGAGAAGAGAATTCGTTCGGGAATTACACGCGAGCACGTTCGGAAGGGTGAGGGTGGGAAAAGGAAAGCAGGCAGCAAAAAACGCCAGCGTTAGTAGAGACGGGATGAAAAATTAGATTTACAAATCTGTCCTGACTACTATGAGATTGCTCGCTTACCATGCCGCGCAGGTTCTCAACGTCGAGGCCCGGAATCGTTGTGAATAAAAACGAGAGGATCAATGCATTGAATATTCTTTAGCTAAGGTGATGAACTTTCGTACGGAATAAAACAAATGGAAGGTTTGTTCTGAGCTGAGAACCTTCGAAGGGTTTTAGCGGCGTGCATACTCAGGGAGCAAAAAGATTGTTCAGGCGTCAAGAGTAAGGGAGAAAAGATGAACAGGAGGGAAAAGGTCGTCGTTTGTTGGCGTCTTTTTCTCGCTCAAACTTCGAACAACTTCGATCTTTCTTCTTGCATCTTTGGTCTCTCTTTTTTCGTATGAAGGTTCCCAAAATTTTATCTTTTCATCTCTCTCTCTCTTTCTCCCTCTCTCTCTCTCTTTCTCTTCCTTTTTATGTTATTACGTATTCCCCTGCCCCCACCACGCTCTCACTCTTCCTTGATGGTTCACGGACGAAAGAAAAGGATTCGCCGTCGAAGGTCCACGAGGGCGTGCACTCAATCTCTGTCCCTTTCTGTCTCATCTTTTCGTCCGTGTGAGTGTGAGAAGAACAAGAGAAGTGAGTTTCGGTGAGAGAGCGCTTCACTGGCGCCTGCCGTTATGAAAAATGAACATCCCTGCTCCCAACAGTCGCTTCCACTCTCACTCTTTCTCTCCACATTCATTTCCGGGGGCAGATCAAAGGAACAAACGCCTACAGTAATCTCAACTCTTTAACGAATTCCAAATTATATTTAATTTTAAGAATTTATTCGTTTCGAAATGTTCCGATTGAAAGTTTCCATAATCAACGTAATTAAAAAATGTATTATTTTGTAATATGCCTCATTAGTCGTTGTCTCGTTCTCGAAATAAGTATAAGCGCAAAAAATATATATCAATCAGAGGAAAGATCAAAACGCTGATGAACCAGGTGGAAAGAGCGATGCGTATTGAGAAAACGGTCGAAGCCTCACGTGGTCAGTGGCAGATCGAAACACAGAAGAAGAAATCGTCAGATTTCTCCATATGACGTGATCAAATGATTTGCAAAACTCTTTCCTCTCGATTTATTTCGTGGAAAATGAAACGGATGTTGCTCTATACAAAAGTCAAAATTTCGAAGCATAAATAACGAAAATTATGTCACAATAAAATAATCACGAATAATCTTTCTCTTTGTTAATGTATTACATTGATTATAATTATTCGTAAAGTATAATTTTGTCACGTAATTTTCAATAATTGTTCGATCGAATGCTTCGTTGTATATGGCAATAAAAAATAAACAAAAAAAACAACAACAACAAAACAAAACAATCAATATGCAATATAGCATGTAAGCGGTTAAACCGCGATGCTCGGGGTAAGACGTTACCTCGATGACGGGTGTCTCTAACCACAGTAACTCTCTACCACTGCACAGCTCCAGGCCAGGAAGACCCCCGAAGAGAGCCTCCGTTGGTTTGAGCCTCGCAGCGAGTCATCTAGCAGCTGCAGCTGGACATCATCCCCAACATTCTCTTAAAAAACATCGTATGGATAACGGTGACTACTACGAGAATGGTCATCTCGGTGAGTGTAAGGATATCTTTTTATACAAATTTTTACTACATTTATATTACATTTAGTCTAAAATAATCATTTTTCTTTCTCAATATTGACTGCGACTATTGACTCAGTAGGACAGCAATCGATTTCACATTGAAAAAAAAAATAATGCATTGGTATTATAAATTTATTTATGAAATCTGAGTATCAAAATTTCTATTTCCATTGCATAGCAGCCATATTTAAAGGAAAAAAATCATAAAATTCAGTTACACCAACCTAAAATTTTATCGTATATATCCTTCAAGTTGTACGGGTTAACTTGAATCATGATTTGTATCGAGAAATTTGTTTCTTTAGCCCTGAATACTTATAGTTGATGTATCTTGCTAACCGGAAATCACGTGGATCGAAGGATAAAGCGGTCAAATGTGCGTCAAGTGGTTGACATACAAAGGGTTTTAGTAGGGTTGTGGAAGCAAAATATAACGCACATACCATAGACACATATTTATTTATGTATACGTAGATAAATGTATGTATATATGTATCAAATGGAGCACTTGTGAAAGGGTAAAATCGAGTGAGTGTGTATCAGTGAGTAAGGCAGAGTATATATGTAAACGTACGTTATGCAGCAACACTTGATTACTGCCATCCGTATCGCGAGGTTCTTGCCGCAGTGCATCGACGCACTGTGACCCTAGCAATCAATTAATTAGGGGAATCAAACACACTTGGAGTGAGCAAATTAACTGCGACTGCACTCCCGTGTTGTGGCCTCTGCGGTGGCGGTCTCTCGTGCCTACAGAGGGTAGCCATGGTCAGCAGCAGCACCGGCAGCAAAGAGAGAGAGAGGGAGAGAGAAAGAGAGCTGATCAACGGTCCAGAGTCTGACCTCTCGGTTGGCATAATATTGCCGTATCCGTGTGTCCATAGATGTACATGGATGCGCACTCGAATACCGGCTGGATCCTATCACTTACTGCGGGCAGAAACAGGACACGCTCCCTCATCTCACATTATGCACAGGACTCTCCATTTCGCAGCTTGTTTTCCGCAACTATCGCCCCCTTCCAGAATCTCATCCACTCTCTTGTTACACCGAGAGCCTGCTTCTGTTACAGAGTCATTAACCCCCTCCATTTTTGATCCTCTCATTCTAACAGTTGACTATTCGTGTAGCTATTTGATGTCTCCTTTACCGGTGAACAGATGACCCTTGGCTAAGTTGATGCTGATGGTTCGTGGGTTGTGAATATTAGGATGATCATCAGATGTAGTATTGAGAGCTTTATTCATCAATTTATCATCTGTCGCTCTTTTATTTTTTATTTATTTGATTCACATAGTCGTTCTTTCAATACATTCACATTCACCTTTTTGTCGACACGAAATTAAATTAATGAAATGATTTGAAAAAAAGTCTCGACACTCAAACCGATTAAAATAGGACCAAATATATATCCTCCCCTTTTTGGAGCCTCTTGGTAAAGTGTTTGGACAGTATGACCGCAGGCTAATCACGTGCCAGATATCAACATTGGTCACCGTTACGTAACTCCGGACGCGGAAATTGTTTGAGCAAATAATCAGCTCCGCGGGTGAAGTTTATATTGAACGGCACCAATTTTACGGGCAAATAAACGTTTCCGACGTGAATTATAACGAATTAATGCCACTGTTCTGGTCAGGCATGGTTACGTATCCCGCGCGGGAAACGTCGAAATTCTGCTGGATGTGGCAAATTAATTACGAAATTTTGCTCTGACACACACAAACACACAATTTCTCTCTCTCTCTCTCTCTCTCCTGCTCTCTTTCCCCCTATCGTACTTCTAGCAATAATTGTATAATATTGTTTTACGATTGGTAACCTGCTGGCTTTTGCTCATATAAGTTTGCATTTAACATTACTTGTGGGTCCAGTGACACTACCAAACGTTCGTGGCTGCTCGTTCGATTGTCGTTCGTTTGCATTAATATCACATTCGAATCGTATGGCCGCGTCATTGATGTTCAATTATTTCGTTCAATTCGGCATACCCTTGTGACAGTCGTTTATCGTCCATGCTACGCCATAAATCGTTCTAACGAACAGAAATTCTGCACGACTCTAAATGACTCATTACGAAAATCATTTCCTCCCTGTTTCAATATAAATTTGGATTATCGTAATATTTTTATCGATTTTCCATGATTCGTGATCAGCTCGTGAAAACGACCCTTTTTGATTCTCGAAAAAGTGTCAATTTCATTATTTAATTTTATCATCCATTTGCAATACACAGTACACTTGTGTCTGAAATTTTAAAAAGGATGACGAAATCGAGTAGATTCTGGGATCATGTTTACGACAAATTGAATGTCGAAGCAGCCCCTCAATACATTAAATCATAAAATGATTGTTATGAATTCAAATTGAAACAACATTGGATAATATGAAAAAAATATTAACTCTAACGCTAGGAACGAAGTACAAATGGTTGGTTCAAAAAATAAGGGAAATGAGCCCAGTTGGAAAAAGACCAAAGGGTTCACACGCTATGCAAACAAAACTTAGCTGGTAAAAACGATCAGAATATTTCAACCGCACGTGTATCCCTTACGACCATACTTTTTTCTCCCTGCAAAGTATCCTGTTGTTGTAATATCCGTGTCGACGTGTGCCTTTGTTGACTCCGTCCGCGATAAACGTAAAATAAATATTGTTCCATCCATAGTTTGACTCTGCGTCATTCCAATGAGTCGTTGCACTGGCTGTCATTGCATCCAGTGTGAAGTTGTTTCCCGCCAAGTCATGCATTGTGGGAAGTCAATCTTAGAGCTTTGAGGGTAATTATGAATAAAGTTTGGAGCATCGATTAATTTAATTAAAAATCAAACTGACTGTGGCATGGTTTACAACCATTTTGACAATTGTGTCAAATTAACATATTATTTTAACGATACAAACGTTACCTGAAATGTAGACTCGAATCTATAATTCAATATCTTTATTTTCCTCAATGCACAAACACGATTTTTATCAATGAATCAAATTTAAAATTCCGTCTTGCCCAATTATGGTCTTGCATCAGTAAAAAAAATAAAGACTCGATGGTCTGTTGTTCTTAACTCGGTGATAAAATTCCGCGATAATGAATAGCATCAGTGTAACTGTTTATCAGAGTAAATTCTCTGTATAATGAGCTGTTTAACGCAATACTCGCGCTTCGCATAGAAACGAGAAAAAAAGTGATGGATAGAGGGGATGAAAAAGCCCGAGGGTGGTGAGAAATAACGGGTACGATGGTCCGAGTTTTCGACAAAGTGACCGTGTGCCAATTTACGTTCGTACGTGTTAGTCTGCTCGGTGCTCGTGTATCAATATACTCACACACACACACACACACACACAGTTCACCAAACACTACGAGCATTCGCTCGGTTGATCCATGTGTGCGTTTATCCGCGTTGAAATCGCTTTAGGGATTACTCGTAGTCTTGGCAATATCGGCATGTACGTGGGCTGATCTCTTGCACTCTCGTTTCACCATCACCGAGTGAATGCTCATAAAAGCATTGATTAACTGTCGGCAATCGCAGGACGAACTCGCTTCTAAATTACGTACTCCACGCGTATACCGTGGAAAATTATTTGTGAATAGTGCAATTTTTCCACGTAAAAATGATCTTTAATCGATTTCAGAAAATCGTTTTTCCGTCTGAGTTAATATTTTTTCTTCGATATCGATAAAATTTGTTGGGAATGTTATTCAAACGTTTTTTCACACTTGACAATTTAATTTGAAAACTTCATCTTAATCCAATGTCTTTCGACACATTTTATCATACGTGTGCTCAAGAATATTCTTGACAATATTACACTCAAGGAATATATTAATTACATCAACTTGCGGTTAAGCAGTAGTAACAGAATAATTCGCCAGACCACGATGCTTTTGTTATCCCAGAGACAGATGAAGAGACAGAGATAGAAGTCATTTTCACCACCACGAAATTGCGGTCGAGCTGGCGTGGAAGGGATCCAATGAGTACATACTCGAACGAAGTAATTAACAAATTGGGGAAACGGCGGGTTAAAATACAAGAAGATTTCAGATGCAGGAGCCCTTTGTGGTTAGCGTTAATCGTTTCTTCAGTCTAATTACATTCGAATGGATACAGTTACGTCCAAAATTAGCGGAAAACTTTTTTTTTTCTCGACTGCTCGGAAAATTTGACGGATCGTCTTTCTTGAATGCAACAATTCGAATAAATTTGTCTGTTTCGAAGTTCGATCATCAAAATCACATTGGATGCATTCAGATAAAACGAGAAGCATGTATAATTGCGTTTTTATTTATCGATAAAACGTAGTCAGTTGTAAATAAAAATTGTAGATATTTTTTTAAAGGCCTATTTATTCGTATAAAATGCGGCAGAGTTTCAAATTCTTTACAGGGAGAAAAAAATGATTTAATAATGAAACGACTTCATCGCCGGCAATTTTCAATGTTGTTCTTTCGTTGTGTTTCCAACTTTAGAAAAAGGATATCTTTTGAGGAAATTATTGTTTGATTAATAGAGTAATAGATACATGAATGTGCGAATGAATTAGAAAAATGGAATGAAATTTAGGAATGAATTCTGTTGAAAATTTCGAAATTAATCACTATAGAATTGTTTATCCGGTGACGAGCAGTTAAATAGCAGATAGTATAGGAAACACTTTATCCACTGAAGAGTCTTGACTGCATCCCTTACTTCCTGGTAATTAATGAATTCCGGGGGCTTCGGGATCATTAGAGTCATCATCCAATCGACGAAACTCTCCTTTCGTTTCTCTGTATGTCCCTTCCTCGACGACGGTGCAATTTATTGGGTCTGATTCTTCGAAACGATGTGTATGATAGTCGAGTCTTTAACAATCGTGTTAATTACCTGTTGATAAAACATTTAGGTATCCTCATCGAAAATGAGGATATGGGAATAAAAAATCAGTGGCGTTCCAAAATTCAGCAAAGTTATACTCACTTGCAGTTTCATCCTCATCAGTTACAATCAAGGTTTAGTGTGTCGGGCTGGCGCGCCGCTTGATTGTTTTTACGAGAGAGCTGGGTAAAATAAAACCGGCCAGGTCGGCTGGTTGTCCACAGAAAATCCAGCAAGGGAGAGAGAGCGAGGGAGAGGTGGAGGAGGAGCAGGAGAGAAAAAGAGAAAGAGAGAGAGAGAGAGAGAGAGAGAGAGAGAGAGAGAAAGAGAGTGAAAGAGGAAAAAAGAGATAGGTAGTCAGTCAACCAGCCATGTATGCTGACCATATAGCAATATAGTGATGACCAAGCCACCCGCCGTCGTTGCTGTTGGCCGACAGTTCCGCGTGCACGCATTAAACCTCTTCATTTTGGTAACACTGTTATGGCTTTACTGCTCACTCACCTCCCTTTTGCCCACTCTTTATATACATGCGCATACACACTCACGCATATAAATATCTATGTGTATACATCAGCACTGACCGTAAATCAAGCGAACCGAAATTTTCGCGTTTCGCACTTTTTGCCACGTCTCCCAACGCGAATGAAGCATCCCCTGCAATTCGCTCTCCTCACATGGGCCTCTGCAATGAAGACATCAACGTCGAGACTGTTCAAGAACTCTCGGTCATGAACTTTCTCATACCTTTTTCCAAACATTCTGTAATCGTACTACCTGCTTATTTCGAGCTTTAGGACAACTATAAGTACCTACGTTTACAATTATTTCGTCTCAATCAGCCACTGAGAAAAACTGCGAATTCACGATCATCTGACAGACAGGATACCATTCTTTTTTTATTGCCAGTTTGACGGTTTTTTATTTACGTTTATTCACTGTTTTCACTGCATTGTCTTTCCCATGTTCATTATTTTAAACTGGAAATTGGATGTTTAGAAATAAACGAGGCAATGTTTAGTTTTCCCGCTAGTGGAATTTAAGATACCGATCGTATTTCAAGCTTGGGTAACATTAAATTGCGAATTCCCTAACAATGTCATGATACTGTCGTTCAAGATCGAACGATCGAGAAATCGTACTTGTGATCTTGCTCAACTTCGAATGACACCGTAGGTGCGAATTGTGTAGTCAGTATATTCCAAGATCGAAATTTGTAGTGTCGTGAAGATATACTCAAAGGGACATAAAAGCTATGGGATACCGACAGTTACTTACCTTAGCAATAAATACTTCGCGATCTTTATGCGCTGTCGTCTTGGTGTCTTTGTTTTGTTGGTGCCATAATTTCTTCGATATCCTGATATTTATCAGTCAAAAGAAAATGAACTTTAATGATTTTGTTGATCAACAACACAATGAGAAATCTTCACAAATAGAATGAAGTCTTTCACACAATAGCAAAGGCAATGAAAACAATCGACTCGAACTTGATTCCAGTCAAGAAGTTAATGAGGGCTCACTCGAAGGGCGAAAATTTGGTGCGTGAAATTTTTTTCGACGTTTCATGTGGAAATAGCTCGAGTAAAAAAAAAAATGAAAACACAGCATTGCAGCAGGGAGTGGGAGAGAGAAAGAGAAAAATTGAGACGAGGGTTGAAATTCGAGAGCTACAGGAGAGGGAGAATCCTCTCTCCCTCTCTCTATAGTCCAGAGTTGTGGAAAAACTCTCGCTCGACACGACCACCAAGTGGTGGCCAATTTCCTACGATTAAAGCGATGCTCGAATCGCACTCTGGTATATCAGCTATAAAAAAAAAAAAAAAAAAAAAAAAAATAGATATATATGTACAAAAGCACGCAGAGGGATGAGATGGCGAGAAAAAAAATCGACCAAATTTCATCCCTCGTCGTTAACCGATCCTCTGAACTCCCCCTTTTCTACCTCGCGTTCATTGGTTTTCTACAGTCATCGACGATTTCCTCGTTAGTGGTTCACTCCGGATAGGATTGTTCAATTTATTCTTGCAAATTAATCGACGCGATACCGTAACAAGGAGAGTATGAACATTTCGAAAGAAAAACGAGAAAAAGAAACAATTAGTTTCTTCGGTGTTTTCGGAAGAGATAACGCTCTTGAAAAATATATGGAAAATATATCAAAAATCTTTCGATATTACGTGAAGGAATGTCGAGAAGTTTCAATGAACAAACAAGCGTGTACTAAGTCATGAAAAAAAACGTCTATAAACATATCGCGATATACGGGGATTCCCAAGCGGCCAATATACTTTTATCTCACTCACTTGTTTTTGTTCATTTTATTCGCACGCGCGAGTGAATCGCGAGAAAAGCACAGAGCGCGTTCGCGCGAGCAGCGCCAACGGACAGGTGTAATTTCATCTGGCGTGAGGCAGATTCAATTTCCTATTTCTCACTCTCTTATTCCCTCGGCAAAACTGTTTCCCCTGCGTTTGCATACGTACAGTTTACATGCATCATTCGGACGTTTATCCGGATATGTAGTTTTTTATTTAACGGGACCACGATGTGGTACGTACAAAATGATTTTTGGTAGCGTATCGTGCCCAATGTGTCGTGTAAAACTTTGAATTGTTGTAAAGTTGATGCTTGAATCAATTCGTCGTTGAGATTAAATTGATTTTTTTCAATCCATGCGGGAAATAGTATTTTCCACGTTTTGTAAATGAATATAAATAAGAAAATACACTTTGTTTTTGTAGTAAAAGTTGACGAATTTCCCTGTGACCGCAAAGACCTCGGAATGAAATTAAAGATAAAAATAAAAAGTGTTCAATTACTCTGAGTATAATTGCAACTAACATCACCGCTTCAAGTATCCTTCTAAAATGTACGAAATTGTTTCCGTACGAGTCAAGAATAATTGCTGATGAAATAATAACTCGGAGAAATAAAATCCTCAATACGAAGGGATACCCTGTCGAATAATTGTCTTTGTTTATGAGAGTAAGTTAAATAATTCGCGTTTTACATCGAGTTATAGACACGCAAGCGGTATCGAATTTTTATCTACCCTTTTTTATACGCCAAGAAATGTACGTGTAACGCTATAGGGCAAGTTCGTTGTGTGGAAAAGGAACAATTCTTTTTTGCCCGGAAGTCATTCGGACAAACGGAGATACGTCTTTCACCCGAGCGCAGATCACATTCTTTGAAAGTGACCGCACTTCGGTACTCGCTGGGAAGAAAACAAATCGAGAGAGAGAGAGAGGCAAAGAGGCCTGGGAGAGAAAGAGAGAGAGAGAGAGAGAGAGAGAGAGAGAGAGAGAGAGAGAGAGA
>JACEOJ010005627.1:27759-120418 GCA_013761285.1 Campoletis sonorensis | reverse complement strand
GAGAGAGAGAGAGAGAGAGAGAGAGAGAGAGAGAGAGAGAGAGAGAGGAGAGAGAGAGAAAAAAAAGAGAGGAAGAGAAAAGGGATCGAAGAAAACACAAGACTGGGTACGCTCATGTTGGGTACGTGCTCTTTATTTTAATTATCGCATAAAATGATAAACAATGGCCGCAGATGCTTTGACGGCGGTATTATGCAACACTGGTCAAGGGAGCTATTGCTCTACTGGGATAACTCTAACTTGAAAGTCGACTCTAAAACCGTAATATTTTCCATTGCTCTCCAGTCTGTGTTATTAGTCTTGCCAGATATACTCGAATACTTGTGATAGAGCTGAGAGAGAGACAATGTGACAGAAGAGAAAGAAGGAAAGGAACAGAGAGAGAGAGATAGAGAGTAAAAAATGAGAGAGGAATTCTGACCCATGCGAAAGAGAAGAGAGTTTTAAATCGTTCAACAGTTGGATTCATATGGCGCCATCAAAAGACATAAAACTGCCAACCGTAAAAACTTCATAAACGTATGAAGAGAAGGGCTTATAACTACGACCGTACGTACTGCGGTATTTCAATTTATATGCACACCCTTATAAGTATCGAAGTTTTTACACGAACTTAAATGATTATAAACATATCCCCACATTTAAAACCTGCTTTCAAAATAAAGAGTTTCGAACAATAGCCATTTTTTATTTTGATGTATTATTTATTTTTTATAAACTTGAAGACGAAACGAAGTAATGACGACTCTCCTTTCGTATTCGAGAGAAAAACATCAGGTCATAGCTCCAAATTTGAAATAACATTACTTGAATGGCGAAAAATCAGTGGAAGGATTTCGACGATCAAAATCTAACTCAATCGCTTTGAGATTTAAAAAAAATGCTCTACGTGTGTCTATTTATGGGTTTATATATTGTGTGTTTGTATAGAATAGATACTTATTAAAAAGAGAACGATGGATGTCAAAAAAGAGATGAACGAGACGGAAAATAAAGAACCGGTAAGGGCCGTCTGTCAGCACATCGCATCGGGCATACGTGGATACATCTACATTTATATACATATATACATATATCTGTATATAGAGTTGTGTATACGTCCTGTCCTGTCGAATGGACAAAAGTGCCCTACCTGCTCCTGGCAAGCAGCCGAGGCCCAGTCAGTCAGAAGATATTAATAACGAAATATGATATAATGGAAGCATCCCCTGCGAAATACAATACAATGTTTATGCACCGGATTAACCGATGTTGTGGGCCAATGTGGAAAAAGTATCGACCATGAACCACGCCACGGTTTACGTTTGAAACAGTATTGCTATATATTTGAGACTTGGACTAGAGATTTGCCGGGTTTCGATGGGCAGATGGTACGAAAAAATGATGTTGGCGAGAGAAACAGAGAGAGAGAGAGAGAGAGAGAGAGAGAGAAAGAAAGAGACAAGGAGTTCGATCTTTGCTCTTGATATGCGAGTGCAAGAGGCAACGAAAGATTTACTTTTGAGATTACCGTTTTTCGTTTCTTTTCTTTCATTTTTATGCGTTCTTCCATTTCTCTAGTTCGTTATGCCCTATAATATCTATTTCTTTGTCTGCTCTCGAGTCTTTCGAGTCTAAATGAACTCGGATGGATTCTCAATTCGTACGTTCCAGAGCCCTCTGTTATCAGTCTCTTGGATTTCATTCACGATCGATTTAATCACAATTGCGATCGAACATGTCTTCTATTTTGATGATTACGAGTCGTGCGGTTATTATAAATAGCAATGCACGACGTTCGTGTTTCATCGATTCATTGAGTCCAGAAGAATTTATTGACAATATTTATAATAATAAGTTGTTAACGTTGTGAAAACAACCGGTTCCATTACGCGTTCCTGATCGATTCATTGAATCCGGTAAAATGTATTCATACCAATAATGGAGCCTATAGTTGCTGATATTATCGAATTGAGGGCGTGGTACAGACCCGATTATGCGTCGTATGTATAACTAAACAGACTCAAGCGCATACAGATCGTCGAAGATAATTTTTATAAAGGTTGTATATAAAAAAAATATAGTGTTCGAACATCGATATGTTATACAACATAAAATATGCATACATTTTCGTTGATTCCGCTCAACCAATCATTTGGTTTTTTTTTGCTCTCTGGACCATCATTCCCCACACCGTCTTCGCCGGTTTCTTTTGTGATAACGCTTGCTACGAAACCCCCAAATCAAAAAGACTCCTCGTCCTATGGCGTTGAGGGCAAGTAGTAACCTCGAAAACAGTTAATTCACCGGAACGAACCGAGCGACCGTAATTTTCGACAAAATTGTATTCTTCAACCTTTTTCGAATACAACGGGTGAATAAAATTCGAGAAACCAAAAAACATAAAAACAGACCGTGCTAGAATTCAGTAAAGTTGTAGTAAGTCGAACGTTTGTTTCCAAAATGCGGTTTCAAGTTGTTCACCATTTTGTTTAAACATGTGACACAGTTTTTATTTAATAAAGTTGGAAATGTAAAGGAGCATCGAACATAAATAAAAGCGAACATACTGGAAAATCCACATTAAAATTGGTCACAAAGACAAACTAAGTAGAATCGAAGACATGGACCCGAAAGAATCCGATGCTCAAGAACTATGCGTTTATATACACATATAGAGAGTTGCGTGTAGGGTGAAGAACATGAAGGACCGGAGAGAGAGACAGAGAGACAGAGAGGAAGAAAAGTACAAGAAGAAAGATTCGCGCGCACGAGGAGTGTAAATAATACTGAGGTTGATTGTGGGCGTGGCTGACAGAACTCTAAAAAGCTTCGACTATATATCAAACGGTTTACTGCCCTTGGATGATGCTCGAACGACTAGCGGAGCCGCGAGAGTGGAACCCGCGGTCGCGCCATCATACAGAGCCTTCGAGAAGAACAAATACCGTGAAGCCGCAGTCCATACACATCTTGATATAATGTGGCACTATTTGGATTGCGGGTAAGCTACAGGCTGGTGGTGCAGATTGGTTTTCGGTCTAAATGCGAGCAACGTAGTGACGAGAAAAGAAGGAGGAAGCAAGACAGAAAGGAAGCTGTATTTACGTCCTAAAGTGTATTGAACAAGATGAAACGATTGCAAAGCTTGGATTTTATGAAAATATGTGCGAAACATCATGAGGAGTCGCGAGCAGAAACTCAACTACCCACTCGCAGTCCCTCATACCATACGTACTTTATATTGTCGTTATAGAATAGGAGCCTGTTCGAAGTGAGGAAGATTGGTTGCTTCTTCGACTTACTCCCAAGTCTCCTCCCGCTTATTCGCAGGCTCTCCGTCTATTTATCGGCCGTAAGGTACCTATGTCTCAATACTTCAATGCTTCATCGTTTTTTTCTCATGGCTTGGAAGAGTGGGAGACACTGCAAGAGAAAACGGTGGAGGGATGGGTGAAAGAAATCACGAAGAAGAAGAAGAAGGAGAAGAAAGAAAAACGAAGGAGAAGAGAGAGCGAGAGCTAAACTACTACTGACTGAAAGAGCTGAAAAAGAGATTGAAGCATAAGAGCGTAGAGGAAAGAGCAGGCCCAAGGCACCAGGTCTCTTCGTACCTTCCCTTTTGCCTTCGTACCTATCGCTGGAAGAACCGATGCGGCAATGGGTGAGGTGTTCGCTCGACCGTTCGATACCTCGCTCTCGTCCAGTCGCTAGTTCTCTCTCTCCCACTCTTTCTATCTTACTCTCCGGCAAGAAGCCTGCAACCGTTGATGCCGCTTCTGCTGCTGCTGCTCCTGCTGCTGTGCTCTTCGTCCTCGGTCTCTCCTCCTTCTCATCGGAGGCCTACTCGATTACTTGAAAAACCGGATTCCTCGCGCACGAAACTGTGCTTCCCCGTCTAACGTATAGCTCCAAGTGTGTTTATGTATAACCAATACTCATGTGCAGTTTTGAGGCTGCGCTCGCTCGCATATCGTATGTATGCATATCGTACGTACATTGTGTGCTATTCAGCCTGATGCTGCTCAGATACTAACTCATCTCGAGTCCTTCGGTTCAACCGTCTTACCCACCTAAAACATCGATAACTCGACGCGGGTGGATACTTTGCTCAAATTATTTTCCATTCCAACAAGTTTAACTTCATTCTCATTGGTTTTTTACTAGATTTAAAAAATGTACCCATCGATTCCAAACGCCATTCTTGAGAATCTCATGCAAGGATTCAACTTACTACGGCCCACAACCCACAGCAGAAACATTCTGCGTCTAGCAACCTCCGCGTTGATACCAAAATACACACGTGTTCTGTCCCCACACGTGCAAATATGAATACGCGTATGTGCCTGGGGAATATTTACCGAGTAGGGATGCCTCGGAGGGAGGGAGGAAGGGGGGAGGGGAAGAACGATACGTTTGTTGAGGGTAGACATCTATCTGTACTGTGCATACCACTGGTGTAATTCGGTGTATCCTCCGATCGGTAAGAACAATGCCACGGCCCAAGGCATTCGTCGAACAAAGAGCCAGATTTTCCAAATAATTTCACTCGTCTCTCATTCTTACCCTCCTATCGTCGCTCTGCCTAATTTACCGTCCTCTGCGCTTCGCCCTTCTCGCTTTTGTTTACTGAAAGGCAATCACGTGAAAAAATGTAATCCTACGTCAGTCTTATTCCGGTTATATTCCTCCTCGCTACCGTAACCTTAATACCAGCACAAGAACCCGTAAGCGTTATTGGACTTAGGAAAAACAACGTATGAGCCTATTGCCTTTTTCGTGTTTTGGTACAGCTTAACCGCTCCGTGTTAATTTGTTTCATTCTTGAGAATCAAAAAAAGAACTGCCTGCCAGAAACTTCCGAGTTTTTTAAAAACGTTAGTATCATTTTTCCTTGAACTGGAGAATCTTCAAAATCATTACAATGGATGTCCATCATTTAGGAATGTTTCAACTTTGTTTTCGACGATTCGATGATTAATGATTCTCGCAGATCAGAGCTATCCGGAGATCACGAAGGTTAGACCGAGAATCTTTCCATCTCATTTCAAACGGCAATTTATATTCCTGCGTTTTGTAATTAACACTGACCGAGGCGAATGGAACGATGGACGATGAAGTAGCGTCGAGAGTCATCTCTTGTTCTGCATGAGCATCGGAACTGACTGGTGCTAGCGGATGAAATGTACGAGTGCATAAGAATGAAGAAAAGGCGGAGGTGAGATGGAAAGGATGAGAAGTCGCGAAAGAACAAGTCAAAAGAGAAGCATGAAGGAAAGAAGAAGCGAGAGATAGAGGGATCGCGCACTTGGAAAGATCTCTATGTGAGTGAGCACTGTTGGACGTTGGTGGAGGGTCCACGGATCTTCCCGACATAACTATCCAGCGAGGTCTCTCCACATGCCACTGCAGAAGAGTCAGGCCAGACAGAAAGCGGTCTGTATAATTATGGGTTGTCACCTCATCAGCTCACGAGCGGGGGGCAACGGAGGGCAGGCCGGAGGACCGGGTGATCCACTGCACCAACAGCTCTGGTCCTTTTGATGCTTATTCCTATCTCGTCTCTGTTATTCTTTCGTTCGGGGGAGGTTACGAAAGTACAAGTCTTTAAGCTCAAATTGTGTTTTATCGTCGCTCGCACGAATTTGGTGCATTTCTCCTTTTTTACTGTTTGGGCTTCTGGACATCCAAGTTGATGATTAGAGGAACCGGCAGGGTTTGGGCGAGAAAATTTAGCGATCCAAAGGACATTCACATGTTCCTGAGTACTTTTCTCCGAAGGGATTTTTTGTTCCACGGGTATCGGGTTATTTTGAGGCTGGCTATAGGTACAAGTTGCGGAACGGTTCGAAGGACGTCAAACTCTCGATGGTTCCCTTTTTACGACAAGCAAGAGAGTACTAAACATCAGAAATCTTATGTTTGTCGTGATACCGATCGAAGCCTGAAACGTGGTGAAGTCTATCTGTGCATTCGAGTTTATCCCAGACAACAAAGTTCATGATGACGACGACGTCATGCTTTAACATCTGCACCAATGCATGCGTATTATTCTTATAAAGAAAGTGTATTCGTATGTGTATATGCATTGAAGCACAGAGAGTCAAAAGAGTACGGGCGCGAGAAGGACCGAGGCTAAGTGGAGAGTTTAGAGGGATTTCATTAAATCATATGGATTGGGGATAATGTATGTTATTGAGCGGAGCGTTCAAATCGCGCTCTATAAGTTGTAATAAGTCCAATTTTAGGGCCGGTCATAGAGGGCCCCTGAACAATCTCACCAGTGGTTCCCAATGAGGATGAATCTGCTTTCGGATATTGTGCGATTCGTCATGATGACCGGGTTTAAAGTTGCCAGGTGAATGGCAATCGCTGCCAACGACCGAGAATTCACGAACCCACCACTTACTCGTCAAACGGCCAGCCGGTCCACTAAAATCACTGCCATTTAGATAATTTGTAATGAATAGGCACACACTCTTTCTTCTTCGCTTACTTTCCTTCTCCCTCTCTTTCTCTCGATCCCTCGAATCTTTCCATCTTGCCATTACCGAATACAATTTTTGTCCTTACCCTGTATTGTTTCTCCATGATCCAAAATGCTTTGGACTCCGCCTTGCACTGTTGAGCAGTTTGTTTTCTCGCCTTATTCCGCTTCGTAGCAGCTACGAGGTTTATCCGAGTGAATATTCTTTCGAACTGCACATCGAACATCGTGTCATTTCTAGCTCAAGGAAAAATGATTGAAACCCAAATTTCCATTAGTTCTGAACGAACCTGCATGTCTTACGTCCGAAGCAAGGAAGAAAGAGAAAGAGGACAAAGCGTGCGTACACCGATCCAACTTAGATGCATTAATGAAAAAACAAAAAATGAAGAGACATGGCAGCGAACCAGCTGCAATTATCAAACAGCCAATGAGATGGCCGACATACCAAAGGTGGAGGACGCGGGGGATTCAAGATAAAAAGTGAGACGATTCGCTCTAGCAGGGCTGCAGCTGATGCTGGCGAAGTTTCTCGATGCCCGATCGCCGCGTGAGGCGCGGTTAGTGTGTGGTGGTCAGGGTGCGGACGCGGCATCGCGTGAACACGCGCCTTCTCTCCTTTTCTTCGAGACCGCGGCGAGACACTGAGATCCATGAGGAAGAGTGTGTAGCAAAGAGGACTGAGAGGAAAGGTGTTCGACTGTTTCACTGTTCGACGCGTCGATTTGTCTCTTTTTTGCTCTTCGCCTCTCGCTTTACCTCTCATATGTGTATGTTGCAAATGTGTGGACGCCAAAGCGAGATTCAAATTTTGCCAGGAGTCGAAGGAACTCGATGACTCCGCGGATACGTTTAGTCCACGCACACACTTTCATCCATGAATACAATAACACGAGCTCATAGTAGTGTACACATGTGAATTTTGCCAGGAGATGCGTTATTAAAAGCGGACCTGCCAATTTCACCTCTCGGACGGAAAAGGGATAGAGGGTTCCCTCTATCCGAGAGTTTACCGAACCGCGTATTTGCAAACTCATTTGTATTCACGAGAACCCCGCGGAAATACACAGAATTCATATTTTATCGTTCAATGTGTGCGCGTATATACGTGTATACTCAGAAACAAACGGGGTATGACGGAGAGAAGAAGAGAAAAAAGGAACCGAGAGAACATTTAAGAGCAGCGCGAACGGGGAAGAGATGAAAGACGGATTTGGATGTGAGATCGAGGGGGGTGAATCGAAGCGGCAAGCTGGGCTCTATAGATGGAAAATTCACCCCCATCGATGACGCGCACGTAACCACACCGCGACGAGGGCGAACAGGAGGACTTATCAGTCGCACACGCGAGGCGTTCGCATAACAAACGACCAGCTATAGCCTCACGCCACTGGATATCGTTGGTGGGTGTCTCATCCGCAAAGCGGGTTGGATTCGCGTTCAGAAGAATCGACGTGACTTGGCATGCATTATCGCGACGATATTTTCTTTTTGTCCGGGCTGCTCATCTACCTAAGGTGTCAAGTTCGAACAGTCGTCATTCGAACAAATTACATTTTTATTATTTTAGACTGAATAATTTTGGGCAAAGGGAACATTTACCGCGAGTCCTGCCATCGCGAGAATGATTGATCACCGCGAGATACTGCGTACGCGAATTATCGCTTATGTACGGACAGTTGAAACGCTTGGAATATCTCGTGAGGATCGGGGACCCCGCGTTTCTGTTAAGTCCTTTGACAAACATCGACAGTCCAAGCAAATCAGGGCTAAGGGATTATAACATGAGAGTTGGTCCACTGAGAAGAGCTATGCCGTGATTGATATTTGGCTGAACGCAGGTCGTTGCTTGATGGTGATCCATCATGTCCGCAAAATCTTTCTGTCTGTCTCTCTCTCACTCTCTCTCTCAGAAGAAATTTCTATTCTAACACATATTCACCATCGAGGATCTTGTCCTCTTAACTATAAGTTAGTTACAAATTGATTCTATTTAATAGCGCAGTTTCTTTCAGCTCCGTGCATTCGATATTCTGGCTTCAATGTCGCTGTCCCATTCTTATGTTTGGTTCTCTTTGATTTTGCAGATGTAGCACGAATGGAGAAATCACCACTCCTCGCCAACGGTTACAATCAACCACCGACCCACCTGAGTCACATGCAATATATGCAACTCGGTGGCCATCCTGGAGCTGGACATACGGCGATACTTTCACCAGCTAGCTTGCCACATCATCTGCAGGCTCAAGTGCAAGCGCGGGTCGAACAAGGCCTCAAAGTCAATCCAAACATGAACATGGAGGCTCTTGCGAGGTTAGTAACAATTTTTTTCAATCACGTTTCACATTTGAAAGCAGTATATACAGTTTTCGTAGCCGTTTGGTCACCTGAATGATGGACCGAAAGCTAGTCAAGTGGCACTCTTTCGATTGAATCTAATATTAGCACGACTGGTTGCGTAATTGTCGGGACGTTTCCCGACGTAGAAAACGGGCATAGGATTGTTTGCTGTCATGAAAAATTAACCAATTTTTCAAGTTATGATCCAATGAAAAGTTCATATTAATGGTATATTACACATTTCGCAGCATTCAATATCACACAATTTGCAGGATTGTATTAGCGATTGAATATATTTCGTTCCCGGATTTACTTGAAAAGTTTCGGCCTGCTTTTAGTATGGTTTTTGGTAGCTTAAAATATAAACTCAGTTCAGAAACGACGTACTGACGATGGCAAGGAGGAAAGGGGGAGCTAATGATATCTCGCGGAAATGAGTAAATGTCGAGGCCTCTGACGCAGCGGGAAACATTTTCATTAACTTCGGGGCTCTTTAGCGTCTATCGCCAAAGAATCAGGGAGAAAAGCGAGTCACAGTCTCTAGAATTCAACAAGCAGGGTAGCGTTCCAGCCAAAAGCTTTGTAAAGTTTCTTCCATCGAAGAACACAAAATGGCATGTGCAATAACAGGGAAATCTCCCATCAAAAATGTTGTTAACGTCGAACAAGCTTTTCGTATCAACTGTATCAATCAACGATGCCAAAGTATCGGTTACGTAAAATGTTGGTTTTTAGCGAGAAATTACATATCAACGAATATCAAATGTCTATGGAGACATTTCGATTAGTCGTTTTGAATTTTCTTGAAGTCTTATTCTTCCTGAAAAGGTTCATCAAAAGTAAAAACTTATATTACCCTAATTTATTTCCATGACAATAGGATCGGTGAAATGACCTTGCTAATTATTCGATAAAGTACTGCACAGCCAAAGCAGAAATAGTCGCATTAGCTTCTCGACACAATAGAAAATTGGATTTATTTATTGCTCAGTTATGTAGTATCTCGTGAGTCAAGACTGTCTTGGATGACGAAGAAAGAGAAACAGAGAGAAAGTAAGAGGGCGAATGAAAATAAGGAAAGAGTAAAGAGGGCGCCCTGTAACGGCGTCTTGTAAGCGAAGGGTGAACGTCGTCGTCGTAGTGTCTTTAGTTGGTAGGGAGACGAGGCCAAAAGAATACAACTTTAAGAGGATTTGAAAAGACGAGCGAAGCCGTGGAAATCCGAGGGGTCTCGACACTGCTTGATCTTTCTCTTTGCTGCTTCGTCTTATTCTCTTTCTGCTGTATGTCTCTCTGTCTACGTCATCAGCATTGCTCCTTCTCTCTTTCTCTCGTCTTCCTTCTGACTTTACTCACTCATCTTGCTACTTTCACCGGTTAAGTTTGTTTCCTTAACGCGAGTTTCTCGCTCCTGGTTCGTTACTCGTATTGGATTACACAAAACGTTGAGCCCTTATCGACCTGCAGGGCTAAGGGTGGCAACTGGCGAAACCTCGTAAAAAAGGGCAAAGTATACATGCATCCTTAATGTGGGGGGAACGTAACAATGATCGTCTGATGCATTGGCACAGAGATTTTTTTGCCCGATAAATGCTAGAAAGATTTACCGAACCTGAAGATATTTTACTTTCTATTCTTTTCCAAAGGTTGAAAAAAAAAATCTCATAAATTTGTCAATTTTTGTTACAATATGCTTTCCAAAGCTGCGTACACATGAATTATGTAGGCTATACCTTGACATCTCCCGTTACATAAAGAAACTAGGTCACGCTTTCGAATCGTGAATAACATTATTACTTCGATTGATACGAGATGAATTGGATGCAAGAAAAGGGATGTTTTCGTCAGAGACGAAGGGAAAAGGGTCGTCGGATCCATCACGCATCTATTTGATGTTTATATACAGTATATCCCATGTGCCTAACGTTAATAACGATCAGAAGGCGTCACCGCACGTTCCGCATTATGATTTCAGCGCTTTGCTTTTAATTAAAATGCAAATCTATCTAGCCCAGACAGGAGCGTTGTAAGGGAAAGAGCGAGTAAGAGAAAGAGAGGAAGAGAAGGAGTGAGCAATCGGGAGGTAAGACGGATTACGTCTGGGGAGGTGGGGGTGGGTGCGACGACAAACACCGGAATATGATTAATTCAACGCAACCCCATCTTCTCTACTTACCCGCTTTCCTCTTATGTGTCCCAGGACGTTTCAGCATCCCTAACATCGCCTCTGTACGTCACCCCTGACCTCACTGCTCTTCCAGCGAGTTCTCCTTTTTTTCTTCATCGAATCTATAGCTGTATCCACAATCTTCTTGTTCATTTCCACATAATGCTGAACGACAATCGTACATACGCTCGGTTTGGTTTCTCATCCTCCTAACACTGTGTCGTGTCCACACCAATCCCTTCCGAAGTCCGTCTTCCACTAAATAAATACTCTGGCGAGATCCTTTTCGCGTTCGTTCCACCCTTCGAAAGATAATCATTCTGCGAAGGACTTTTAACCGAGCTCCGCTAAGTAGTGAACCCTGTGCGATTTTTCTTATGTTGATTAATATTCGTGACTTTTTCCCGGAGATCCGGACGACGGGCTGCTTTTTATTTTTATCTCTTTTTTTTAATCAACAACTTCAAAGCTTCCCTTCGGATGAGTCGATTGATTGAAAGGACAACTAGTGGATGAGAGACTGTAGGCAAATCTTCTGATGTTCGATGTGAGCTTAATATATTAAGTAGAGCAGTCTTCTGATTGCTGCGACACCGTGCACTCGTGGCATCCCTGTTTTGAAGAAAAAGTTCATTAGTTTGCTATCCGATAATTCTGGGATTCAATCATCAGGCATATTTTCGTATTAAAAAAAAAGTGATTCTCTGACACATTCCTCTTATTCGTGTTCGCAGATCGGGTCACGTGTGGGAAAACTGCCGAGCAGCCTACGAGGACATTGTCAAACACCTCGAAAGGTAAGCAAATATGAAATAATATCAATAATAAATAACCTTCGCAGGCAAAATAATGAACAATGGTTCGTATAACATATGGCTGATCCAACACGAGCTGTTTATAACGTAACTCTTGATAATTCGAAGTTTCATCAGACCGCAAAGCCCCATGAGGTGATTCCGATAATTCCGCGATGTTTGACAGGCGAACCGTGTTAAAATACAGTGTCACATGGTATGGAATCGCCCCAAATTTTCGAGTGCAACACACTATCATTTATCGGTTGTTGTATATACGCAGAGGTATAAAGCGGCATACCGGTAGTTCGATCATAATTCCCAATTAGCCGAAAAATTGGTTGTATCCCGGGGAGTCTCAACCCGCTCATATATATATATACGTAGACAACTTTTCATAGATGTGGGAATGCGCGAGTAGAGGAAAATAAAACGTTTATACGAGAAGCGTTTTCGATGCAACGAGAGACCAACGCATCTCGGAAACACGCAACGGGAGGCTTTTGTATGCGTTTGTCCGTCGTGTATTGCACTTCCGATAAATCAGTATTACCGTCAACATCGAGAGTTTCCGGTGGTCCGACGGGTTGAGTCAACCTAGCGTTCGCTTGACGCGGTAATGCCAACATGATTTGTACCGTTACTCCTCGCTATCTCGCGATCTATATCGTCCACAGCCTCTGGTGTGTTTCGAAGCCTCTCTCTGATGTCACCCAAACCCCTATATACAGTACTTACACACGTGAAGCTTTCTCTATTCCTCTCTCTCTCTTTCTCACACTATTGATAGCAACATCCATTCGTCCCTATAACCCATCGACGATGGTAGCGTCAATGGTAACTAACACCATTCCGCTTTCCAACCTGTCCTCCCTATGGCAGGATAGCTAGAGGGAATTCGGCGGGTATACTCCGAGTTGTGATCCCCCCGCGGCATCGCCGACCCAGCCACGAGGTTACCCTGTGATCCTAACCACTTGTCACTTCACGGGACGCAGATCATCGTCGCGACGTGCCCGTTCATCATTCGGGGATTAAATCATTCGAATCGCTCTCTCTCTCTCTCTCCCTCTCAATCTCTGTCTTTGTCTCTGCATTCGCACACGCAAATGCCTGGTAAACGTGTTACTATCTGCGTATTCCAACCTCTTTCGAGAATTTCCTAACCAGTCAACCACTATGGAAGCTGTAGATCCGGATTCCGAAGTAGAGCTTAATTCTTCCCGACGCATGCCACGTTATAGGACGAAGGGTGGATTTGTTAAATGATCTTTCACTATATCTTTTGCTACTTACCAGGCACACTTCGGACTGGAATCGTGCTGAAATTTTCCTCGTGGAATATCGATTGATTTCCTGCTTCGTAGTGCAACTGCGAACGCCAGAATAGAATAATACTTCACAGCATTTAATTTTCATTCCGTTGACCTTATCAGAATGAAAAAAAGTTACAGCCCCGATCGCTGGAAAGTCTGTGAATGACTGTTTAATACCTACGGACTCGTGCGCCAAACAACAATCGAATATAAACATGAGGGAGGGTGGAGAAAATGAGAGTTTACAGAGAAGAAAGCGCGAAACAGAGTGGGAATGCAATTCCGATAAGGTGGCAGAGAATTGGACGCGTTAATGTGAAGGGTTAGAAATACGAGTGCAGGACTGTGACCGATCGAGAGAGATGGAGAAAAATAGAAAGGGTTTGACTGAAAGAGAAAGGGAATCGACACTTGGCTGGTTGGAAACGTAATTTCCAATTCAAAGGCAATGACCACTCGGCCACTGGCTATTGCGATACTGTCCCAACAATGTATGTATATATATATATGTATCTATTGATGTACATATGTGTATATATTTATATATAGAAACGTCGTCGAACCCTCTCTCACTTTCTACATCCATCGGGTGTTCCCCCTTCAGTCGATTTGCCTCTTCGTCTCTCTATCTCTATTTGCTTTTAGCGACCCACGCGGCTTCGTCAACCGGACAAACGCGTATTGTGATTTCAGCCTTTGACTCTGCGTTATATACCGTGCGACTGCTGGTTGCGCCATTCGATGAACGTTTGCCCCACGTTTGTTGGGGAGGTGTCCGAGGGTTGAAAATACGAGGTAGGATGAGGCCGAGGTGGAAGAGTATAGAGGAATCGAGCGAGAGCAGCAACATTGTGGCTGGTGGGGAAAGGAAGGGGAAAGGGTTGAGTTTACGCTGGACGCCGCACGATATGCGGAATAGGGGTGCGAAAAGGGACGTTCGAACCGCGCCCGTGAATATTCATGGCTGACGTGCCCTAGACGAAATCGGACGCGTTGCGACTGACACTGATGTAAACCTTTTGTTTATCCACAGCGCAACTCTCCGAGTGTCTCATCTTCTGTCTTCTATACGATAAAAACATTTAAAAAAAACGGACATTCGCTGCGTTCAGGGAAATCCAACATTAATTTATTTTCTTGAAACAAAAAAAAAAAAAATAGAATGGAGGTTGTTTAAAAAATTTCCTAACCGAGGGGTATGTCAAGACATTGTTTTTCGAGAACGATAATAAATTGTTTTCTCACCGATTATGGCATCGTGGAAGAGTATTACTGAGGGAAATTAAGGGGGTTAAATCTCTTAGCGCATTTCGAGATTATTTGACTCAAGTTAAATTCTGATTAATCATCAGGACGCAGCCTTTTTGCCCGTGTTCACGAATTTACCATCAGACACTGAGATTAATTGTTTGTCCTTTTGATTTTACAAGCTCCCTCTCTCTCTTTCCCTCTCTCGTGTACGCTTTGCCGCGAATGAATGAACTCTCGCGGTTTCCCAAAGCTGGGCCTCTCTTGTCCCTACTGTTTTAATCCCGATGATTTGTTTATGCTAATCCGTTTGGACTCTCAACGGTTTCATCCTTTATTCTCCATTTCACCCTGTTTCGCGAGCAGTCAATTTTCTATGTATCTCAGTGAAGGATACCGAGAAGAAAATCCAAGCAGATGGACTCAGATTTATCGCGTAACAAAGAAAAAGAGAAAGAGCGATATTCCTTTTCCCATGCCTTCCGTAATAAGAGTGAGACGCATGAAGGTTGAGAAGAGTGTTTCGGTTAATTAAATCCTTTTGGAAGGAAGGATTCTCTGGGCACTGGTCCGGGCGATTCATTAAGCACGCGCGCCCTGCTCGACTCTCTCACACTGACATCACGATGAATCTACTTCGCTAGCCTACGCAGATTCGACCCAAACTCACTGGCTTACAATCATCATCCCTTTCCCATCTTTTCACTCGCTGTTTTCTTCCCTACGGGATTAATAATCGGCGTGATTTAATTCATTGTCTCTTTTGATACCCTGCAAACATTTGCAAAACTCATCTTCTTCCTCCGAGTCTCGATGCTAAAGGCCAAAAGATTTAACAAGTTTTGGTAAATCTTAACGAGGGCAAAAGATTTTAGGGTCAACAATTGATTGCTAAAGTAAAATCAAATATTTGAGATGTTTTAAGATATCAAACGAACGTGAAAAAAAGAATGCGACAAAAGTCATTAATATAATCAGGATTAAAACAGTCCAATATGTACAGGAAAGACAAAATTCAAAAAAAAGAGAATCTATTGATAAAAATGTAGGTCCTTCTAAGGGTATTCGGTACGTTTAATTCAGAGTGAAAAACAGAGTCGTTGCGAGGAATTCTTTAGCAACAATTTCTGAGTTTACATACGGCAATAATATAAAGACATTCACACATTACGAAACAGACATATATTTCTACAGAACATAATAATACGATAATGACTTCCGGGAACGTAAAATCTCGTACGTAAACGCGCAGCATCATCGAGTCATAGTGAAGGCTACGAGAGTTTGCTGTAAGTAAGTAATATTAATGGTCCTGGGGTGTTGGCGATGCTAGGTCTTTGCTTTTCTGGGTGTGTATCAATGCCTCCAGTCTTCGCTAATGTCGGCTTCCTGTTGGCTTTAAAAGTATCCAGTCATTCTGGCATAATTCACGCGGGCATTGTCGTTGTACATTGAAGAAATTTGGGAGAGGGATAGGATCCAAATATCGCTGTACTTCCGCTCACCCTTCGATCGAGCTATCTTTCTCTTGCTTCGTGTAACTTGGAGCTGGGTTGGCGGGTGCCAAGGGCTCATTTCTTATCAGAGATACTTCATAAATATACATACACAGATATATATATACATTGTTCAACTTACCTCACTGTAAGAAAATATTGTATCCGGTCTCTTTCTCTCCCAGCCATCGGCGTTATAGTCCGATCATCTCGTATTTTCCCTTTAGAGCATTCGCTTTTCTCTTCTGGTTAAAAGGACTGCTCTCTTTCGTTCTCGGTATATAAGGCTCCCATTCCTCTTTACTTCGTTGCCGACGAGACATCATTAATTACGCCGGTGGCAACGAGGCCGTCTTATCGGGAAAGACATCTGCTGGAAAATAATATTCATAAAGTTGAGCCCCGGCCGCAATGACGACAAAGTACCCCACCCACTTTTATATCTCGGTCTTTTCGGCATCATTCGTCTCCAGACTCTGTGTATACATATATTTATCCCCCATTCTCTTTCTTCCTTCCTCTCTTATGAATTCTCTATCGCGCTATTTCGCTACTATCGTTACACACCAAGCAGAGAATTCTGATCGAGCTGTGATGGCTTCAACAACTCACAGCATCCCAACAACATCTCTCTGTCTCTATTTTTTTTCTCTTCCTATCTCTGTTGTTCCGTACCATCTGTACCTTTACGGAAACATCTCCCCTTGTATAAAACACTCATACCAAAGTCGCCACGTCTTTTATAACATTCCCTTGATTGGCTAAGAAATATGATGACACAATGGCATAAAATGATATTAGATATGGTGATTTTCGATGCGAGAAATCTTTTTCAGTCGTTTGTTCTCGCGCCGCGCTACTTTTTCATTGCCGCCACCTTCTTACCAAAGCCATGTAGCTGCTGCATTTTTTATCACATCGTTTAAATCAACAATAACGATTCTAATAATAGATTATTTCTTTTTTTAGCACAGAATAAATCCAACCATTCTTGCGTACACGAATATAATATTCTTTATTATCGCGACACCAATAATTTGAGCAAGAACGTTCTTTCTCACAACTCCGTTTTTCATTCACCCTCCTTTTTCATCTGTATCTCATTTTCAAGACTCATTGGATTAATTGTAATGTATGAGATCGAATGTTGCATATCTTTGTAAATTAATCGTGAACGGGAAACGAATTCATTAAGTTTAACAGTGCCACACACACACATGAACACGCGATATCTTGCAGTGGAATACGAAGTTGCGGTTAATTCGCATTCGGCAGATCCTTGAAACGGATAGCGTCGCTGGCCGCATCCACGCTACTCTTACCACTTGCGTATCAGTATTCCAAACGCTAATTGCTCACAAACGAACTGTCGGCAAGGATCTTCGCACGCACGTGAGGCCTGATCTCCCGCGCTCCAACACCTCTCGTACTAATTCAAGCAATTCGACCGTAATAGGTTACAATCCAACCGTAAATAGAGCTAGTGATGATCGGAACACATTTCAACGACAAAGACTTCCCAATGTTCGCTTAGAAATACGGTAATTTCAAATGTCAGTCTGTTCAGTTTCTTGAAACAGAATCATACTGGCTCATGGATCCTTCAGGCTGACTTTTACAAAAGAACAGGAAGAAGGATTAGGCACAAAATTGTGTAGAAGACCTAGTCAAATTTTCTCACCAACCGCCTTCGAATTTGTAAGGTTGAGGGTGCAAAAAGCCTAGTGTATTGGGATTTACGAAAAAGCTTTGATGGAGATATTTTTATGCGTATACCAGGAATAACAGAAAAGGACCCGCCTGGCAGGACACGATACGAAACAGGTTGCCATTTTTTGAGCACACTCGGGTTCAAAACAATTATTGACGCGTGGACGTCTGGCCCGATAATAATGACCGCGTAATCAGACTCCAAAAACAGTGATAAAAAAAAGCGTCTGGTGGAACAATCGCCCGAGGAATTACGATTCCAAAAATCTACCTGATCGTCCAGTGGACTGAATTTTTGAAAACATGATGAGGATTTATTCGTAGCTACTATTAGGAATCAGGACTGCCCGATCGATTATGCAAAACTTTTTTCCTAAATCGTTTTGCCTTGTCTGTTGATCCTTGATGGCACTGAATCAATTCCCGAGGACCGAGGATAATTAGTGCAAGATAAAACTTTTTTTCTTCTCCGAGATCCCAGTTTCTCGACCCCAGGGCACTTCACCTGGAAATCGAAAAAGTAATTCGGGATTTGGATCGCGTGCGAGATCAAGGCTGCCAAAATTAAACGGAAAAGGACTCGGATTTACTGGTAGAAAGAATTTAAAAGAACGTAACGTTGAGTCTAAGGAAGAGGAGGAAGCGAAACAAAGCGCGTGGATCGTGATTTGTGTAAATATTTTATAAAACAGGGAAGGCCTTTTTGGCACTCGATTAAAGTACCTCTATGATGGTCGATCCTTTCTTCGAAGCCATTATCAAATCGCCATTGGCTTAGTCTCTTTCTTTGTCTATTTGTATATATAGTGTAGATTCTCAATGATCCTGCCAAGGATTCCGGCCAATAATCCTTTTCAAGGAACGAATGGAGAATCCTGCGACCCTTGACCATGAGCGATTTAAGCTGTTTTCATCAAGGGAGACTGATAATTTATTCGTCTCCAAAAAATAGTGATCGACGAATTAAGTGGATGGCCTTCATCAGGCTGCCGAACATTATACCGTCACAATAATGATCTGCACGTAATCGAATGGAGTTTTGATTATTATCAGTATTTTATACGCTGACGACGAAGACACTTTGAATTTTTCTTTGCATAAGAAATGATGTTCTTTCTCTACTTTCTCCAGCATCACGTCATTTTGGGTTCTGACATTATTTTACGATCGAAACGCTTATAACACCTCTGACAAATTTGGTAGAAATTGCAAAAAGATATTGCACCATGTTGTGCCAGATCAGAGGCAAAATATAGATGAAATAAGAGTAAGTTTGAGAAACGACTGAAGTCTTCTTCACATTTTGCTGAAGCCTCAGGGTTGTGCAGAGTTCTCGTAGACAGATTAATGTTCATAGCTAATGAAAAGTGATATAAAACCAGGGGGACCAGTAGCTCCCCGTGAAAGGTCCTGAAAGAGCGTTAACGCACTTGTTACATGAACGGTAAATCTCTCGAATCGTAAACTTCTCAGTTCTCGTCGCTATGTGCTTTGACGCTCTTTCTCTTCTGTCTTTTCTGCTGGGCTCTCCCATTGCAGTATTGGATAAGTGTCTCTCCTGTTCTTTTTTGGCGCCTCGTCATTTATTCGCGCTGGCTAACTTCCGCTGACAATCTTAGGTGTAGCGTACGTCACCTTTGGCTTTTCCAACGAGAAATTACAATTCTAATAGTTTAGCTAGTTTTTTTACCTGACCATAACATGAAAGTCTCAGTTGAGTACACTGAAAAAGAGAAAATCGTTGCTAAATTACCGATAAATTTAATCTCAGTTTTTTCTAAATATTTACTTTTTAAATGTTTTTCAACTGTCTTTTATTTTCTAACGTCTATGTTGAATTTCACCGTGGAAGAATTCAAAGTAATTGCGAGGTTTTCATTTCAATACTTTCATAATATTAAACAGCAAAGATGCAGGCTTGAGTAAAACTCATTAGTGTCATTCGAAGAACACAAGTCCTCGAGAAAGTTTACGTTTTAATTTGTGCTTCGAGAAAGTTTTGCAAGGCGAGATGGATGGAAAAAGACAGCGACATCGAAGAGTGATAAGAAGAATATTTGTTCTCGTTTGCTATTAGACCGGGTAGCAGAAAACACGGATCGTTATAGACTGCACATTAGTAGCTGCGAGAAGGGGGCGTGTGTTGTTCCAGGGTGACTGCATTTTATTATAACAAGTCAGTTATAACGAGGCTAGCGAGCTTCTCTTGGCACACTCGGAGGCACGCGACAAAGTAAGCTCTGGGCGATTAACGTCGAAAGCCGCTACTGAGAGGCGTTGCAAAGACATACGATATATGAATGGTTTGCAATGAAAGTGGTGGGAAAGAGTTTAACTTCCCACTATTATAAGACACGAGTTACGCCCTTATGTACCTCAGTAGTTGTCATGTTTGTAAGTAAAATGAGGTGCGTGAAACGAGAAGTGACAAAATGATGATTAATTAAAAACACAATTAGTCTTCGAGTGTCGGAGGTAGTCACAAGCCATCGTGTGTCTAATCATCAAGACGAAACCAACCTCTGTGCTCCACCCACTGGTCACTAATGTACCGTGAAATTGTCATCGGCGTATGAAACATTTCTCTCCTTTATTTTTTCATATTTTACTTTTTCCGGCAAGACGATCTTCGTTAACGATTCAAATTTCGTGAAAACTGTTTCTCTTTTCTATTGAACCATTCTGCTTGTATTTTAATACAACGGATAGCTCGTTATTTTCTTGGTGTCGGAAAAATGATTGGCAGGAAGTGACTGAATATTCGTCAAAAGTAGTACGTTAGAATTTTTTCACAGTTAACGAGCCTGTAGTAACGCCCAATCCGACAAAAATCACCAGCATATTTAACCGCCAAAATGTTATTCAAGTTCTGATAAATATTAATAAGTAATTAATTAATCCCACGAATCTTTCGTATTTCGTAATGAAGTATCGCATCAAAGAGGCTATTTTTAGACCCAGCTGTCATCACACACTCCATAATTTATTAGAAAGGGCTCCACACTCTTTCAGTAATATCCAGAATTTAATTACCAGCAAGCATTTTTCTTGTTCTCTTGGCGTTCTCGCTAAATCAGCCGGAACAAATGTCCAATTGCAAAGAAACACAATACCGCAACTTTTCTATCTTTATTTTCCGGTTGCTACTTTCTCATTCTCGATCGTTTCTTGCTTCGCAAATCCTAGTATAGTTAAGGCACGTACAAAATACACATTGGACGTATATAAAGTTCAACATTGGATGTTCTATGGTTGTTTCGTGGTGTGAGGCTGCAGCATTGTGGTGGCCAAGATATATTGTTATTAAATGGTCTCCCTTCGACGCTCCACACACGCCAGTATATTACGTACCATGTCTCTTACCAATATCATGTATAAAATATATATATACATGTATATAAATGTTTGTATCCATATAACTATACGTAGGAACATAGATTCGCCGGATCTTCGTCGTCTTGCCACGTTGTCCCTCCTTTCTCCACACTTACAACCACATGGACACGAATGTTGAGCCGCCGGGGGCTCTGCCTCGCCACAGACTCTTATTTATGCCCTCGTGACATGCGATTCCTCGTCTGTGGGCCACGTTTTCTCGCGATCTTTACTTATGCCTATCTATAGCGCGAGAAGTATCGTCGCTATATCTCTGTGTTCCGAATGATTCCTCTATATTCTCCTGCATTAAACACACAGACCATTCCTTGTTAAATCAGCTACAAAATACACTCATCTTTCAACCAAGTCTGTGGCGAAGTGGACACAATCTCTGAGAAATAAATGAGATTTTCCCAAACATGGATAATTATTTATACATCACAAGTAGATAGAAATCAGGATGTAAATCTTCCCATCCAATTTTTCTTCGTTATTGACATTCTGGAGCAATTGTGATTTAATTTTATAGTAATTGTCAATTTTATTCCAGTTAAAAAGCTCCTCATATTATCGAAGAATACTATCATTTTAAATGGTGCTGGTTACAACCTTTTATTTGATAACTATCGATATAATATCGTGGGTACATAAAATATCTAGACAAAACGTTCGAAGATAATAGAATATGATGAAAGAAAAAAGGATTGCAGAGGTTCTTCGATATCTTTCTGTGATGGGTTGGTGCTTATTGCTTTCTCTTCATTTCTACACAAAGTATACTTTATTCAGTGGGCCGTCCTTCACGTCTATTCTACCCAAACGACTAATACATTTAATCCGACGTCTATCGATATGTCGAACAATTAATTACACTCGATTAATCGTTCGCAAGCCCATAACGATAGATCATATTAACACACAATTACATACGGACGAAATCACTATTGAGCTTTTATTCAATATCCACACTATCACGTCAAATTAATAGGATAAATTAAATGTTGAATGATCACAGTGCGATCGAGTTCCCATTAGGATTGATGAAAAAAAAAGGTCAACCGAAACCTTAGAAACTAAATAATTTCGTACATGGTGACGTTGTAATCCAATCCAAAAAAGAAATTGAGGTGATTATGCAACTTGCATATTCACTGAAATAAAACATCAAAGTTACTGAAACAAAAGGAAGCAGGTCTGAGAATTCAGCAAGTGTATTCATGCGACTTGTGCCTTTTTGGTTTCTGGCTTTCAGGACTTGCATATATGTGCGTGTACACTAATACACATGCATGCGCAGTATAGTGCATGTAGGCATTACGTATAATATGAGAGAGGAGCACCCATTGAGGCTCGCTGGCACTTTTGATAATGAACTAATATTTGTCCTGTCCGACGAGAGGAACGAAGCTCATGTATATGAACATAGAGCTCCTGTCATGGCCGAGCAAGAGACAGCCTATTCAGTCAAATGTGAGCGAATGGGAAAATATCGAGGACGTTTGTGTATTATATGATAAATATATATATCTATAGACATGTACTTATTTATTTGAGCATACACTTGTATGGTATCCTACGTAAGTGAGCGTTCTGACTCCCGTATGTATAGAGATCGTACTATGGAGATGAGTAACGTACGTAGGTGCGTATATACCAACTTGGTCGCGTGTTATCAGCGACCCTTCCGCAAATACGCGCTTGCCCCCGGGGCCACCGATCCCACGACCCCGGTTCAAGCTCTTTCTCCCTTCTGAACCGCGCATACGTGCACGTACGTTTAGTTTTACTACATGTCCGGTCAGTATCGTACTATGTGTATATATGGGTATGCGATGATGACTATATGCCTGTACGATATCGATATGCACGAGAATTTCAATTCTTCATCAGGATTATTGATGTTGCACATTTTTTCTCTTGTAAATTTGTTTTTAGAAGAAAAGTCGATGAATTGATAATCGAAAAAAAAGAAAAACAAAAAAAATACCAAGTCATGGGAAGTGCGATTTTAATTAAAATTGAATTCTTCAGATATCGTATTCATTTCGAATTGTATTTATTTGTATTTCGAAATTATGGAGAAAAATATAGAGTTACGAGTTAGCAAGGTCTAGATTACAAAAGGGAGAATAATTTTTATCAACCGTTTATTCGTTGCGATGATAGAATTGGATAAAAAATGATTCCCATAGAAACAGCAACCACAAGCAAGACGCGCGAAAATCTCATTTTCTCCCCTCATTCGTAACTTCTTTCTCGTGCTAGTGACAGCTTGAGTATCACGATTTTTTTTCTCTCTTTTACAAATATAAAGAATACAAGTTTTCGATGACAAACGAGCCGAAAAATATTTCGGGGTCGCTTCGGTCACTCGACGTGAGAATAATCGTTTTTCAATTGAAATTCAATAGCAACATAACCACTCCAGAGGTATAAGCTTCTGCAGAAACAAGTGAGTGAACAGAGGAAAAAATATAGAGTAAGTGAGGAGATCGCTGCTAGAAACTCTCGTTCTCTTACTTCTTACATTTGACCATTCTTTTTCCTCCTTTCTCTCTGTCTCTCTTTCTCTACCAAGTCTCTCCACTATCTATCACGATTGTATAGATGTTTCTGACACCTACTACATACCTCGAGAATCTTACGATTTGGGGCCGATGGAAAGAGGCTGCGAATCCGTGTCTTAGAACTTGGTAAATATCGACGCCGGTTGACCTGGATAAAAGTTCGCGTTTTTGCCTATTTTGAATGGTCGGAGCACCTAAATCTTTTTTTAGGGGATGCTGCGGCTGAAATTTAAAAGAATTTAAATAATATCCCTCTCGAAGAAGTTTCCATATTTTTGTTGGCTTTTTTTTCAAGAGTACCACATCTGTGTATGTTTGTATAGATATATAAATATCGTATGATATGAAAATATAGATATAGGAACATCGAGACTGCTATGCAGGCATAAATCGTGAAAAATACGTTCGCGAGTGGATCGCAACTCGCACATGAGAGATTTCACAGAGAATCTACAATTCTAAAGCTTTCCATAAAACACTCGACAAAACGCTTGGCCTGCACTTTTCAAGTGCTACACCCCGCCTTGCTAACACGTAACCCCCACCTATATTTTCCTCTTGCACACTCCCCCTCCTCATGGACCACTGTTCTCGCGTTCTCTCGATCGTTCCCTATCTCGCACTTTCTCCCTCTTCATTCTATTCATCTTTCTTTCATTCTCTCCTACTTCGCAGTCTCGTACTCCGCGCACTCGTGCGGCTCGATCAGCGTACAGAGAAGAAAAGGTAGTCGTTGATTTTGTTGAAATATGTAAAACTGTTCTGTAACCTCTTCAATTTACATTGACCGATCGATTTAGGCCGTATATCAACGGATAAGCCAGTTCGAATACCGTACAGGGCTCGAAACAGCATTTTGATTAATGAAAAGTGATGAGCATCGACGATCATTGATTGCTTCCTGCTGTACGGTTCGTTTTGATCCACGTATAAAAAATTGAACGAATTCCTTTCTTTCATTTGTTTTTCTACACTTGAACACATTTTTCGATATTTTTCCGTTCTTCTCTAGCCTTCGTTTTTCCTGGTATACATGGTTGTAATTTCCCACAGGTGTTTACGTATTTCGTAGCCGGAAAAATGCATGCTTTACGGAGATTTTTTTTTTTCATGAACTTTTCGTTCATGTTGCACGATTCTGGCTCGTTTGCTGAACAAACAAGCGATGATAAAAGTACATGTTTGAGGCTTGTGAAGATATGGTACACAGCGAGAAGAGTAGTACATCTGGAAGTAAGGATCATCAGTCATGGCCCATCTGTGGCGGTTTTGGGCTGACGCAACGCTTGCAGAGCTTCCCGATTGCCTCTGACATACCCTTCCCTCTTTTTTTTTTCTTGTTCCCTCGATTCGTCTTAGTATGCAACGGAAAGAGTGTTGCCCCGGTGATACCTAAAAACCATTTGTCATCGCTGTAACTTAAATATATATTTTTTCACTCCCACACAAACGAGAAAATACGGAGCAAGGCGGGAGAGAGTTAAACACGACTCGAATATCGTAGTCATAAAAATGCTGCTGCATGTTCTGATAGTGCATTTATTTTTGGCCATGTATTGCTGGGAACACGAAAACAAATTTTATAATTCATAGTTCAAGGGTTTTTAATTTTATAAACAAATGATTGATTGGATCTTAATTTTTATGTCAACACAAGTAAATTTGAGTAAAATAAAATTATCGAATGACTTTGGATTGTAGATTTTTTTTTGCGTGTATACGCGTTGAGTTTTTAATTCCAACGTAATTGGAATGGATGAGACCAATTATTTTTGTTAATGAAGAGAATATGGTCACCTGTCAAAGACGATAATTGCAATTATGCAAAATAGATTGAACGTCATGTTTTTTTTATTTTTTACCCACCTAACCTTCGTATTTTCGTTAATCAAGACATCCCCGACGAATGAAACGTTAAGCACATATTTCCGAAGGAATTGATCGTAAAATCATATATTCCGGAAATTAGTACGAGGTTGTTTTCGTACATGTGAAATTTCGTCAAACACGCGTCAGTGAATCGACGCTTTATTTGGCTTAGCTTCCGAAAGCAGGTGCATTATTTGAGCAGGGAATATATAGTTTACGACAATTTTATTGCCGGCCCCCGGTGTTCAGCGGTCGTATTTAACGTTTTATCCTGCCGCCAACTCGCACACAGATCCCATCATTCTGCGTTTTCCATTCCATGCGAGCACTTTTTAGCGTGTCCTCTCCTCCTGGCAAAGGGTAAGGATTTTATTATAACTACGAGGAAAGGGTTGACCACTTCGTACTCACCGTTGTCTCTTTCTTTCTATCTCGCACTCTCTTTCTCACACGGATAAATACTTATAGAGCCTCGCGCCTCCAATCGTTTCATAAAAGTCGTCTGGCACATTTGTTTTACTATATTATTGCCCATGGACAGACGATAACACAGCTCTCGAACCCGTTTTTGAATATTATTTTATTATCGTCTATACGAGCGAGCCTGGGACGCGCAAAACGAGCCGGATTATGAGAGAATTCTTCTCGCGTCTTTTTTACACTTAACAGAAATAAAAAGAGAGTGTGAGAGAGAGAACGAGGGCGAGAGACGCAAAGAAAGAGCAATTTAACGAGAACTACGTGAGGCCTTCTGGTTTTTAAACTCATTCATATTCGAGATTATAGAGACGTATCCTGATATATTTTTTTCGTCCTTGTAGCAGATTGTTCGGAAACTTATAACATTTATGGGAATACCGGTCTAATAACGATTCCAATTGGCTGACGGTATTTGAAGTAATGTTATTATAGTTTAAATAATCTCGATCGAATAAAATAACTTGTACAAATGGCAGGGCATAAAGCGTAGTAACGATCGAGTTTTAATCCGGCTCCTTCGAAACATTCGTATCACGAAAATCTATTCCATTAAATCCAAGTCAAATTGAAAGCCACAACAGTGAAATTTTTTCGACCGAAATGAAATTTATTCAAACTCAATAAATCCATTTTTTCCACCGCGAAACATGCCGAGATATGAAATAAAAAAAGTCTCGCACCCCGAAACAAAATCGTGCTCGTTGAATTCTCATCCCTCGGAATGTTTCGTCCGTAAGTAACTCGATCGTCGTTGACGTCGTTGTACAAAAGTCGCAGCTGGCACCATCGCAGAAATTACGAGGTGTGCCGCACGGCATCGCGAGAGGAGTCTTCACACAACGTTTTCTCCGAGCATATCAAGTCCGTTGACAAATGACGAAGGCAACTTTTATTATTTTAGATGTGGCCCATCAGTGATCGCGAGAGCATCCCTCAACCCTCTACGACTTTCTCCCCTTCTCTCAAATATGTCTTACATATTTTTTTCCAGCGGTCTATGCTGGAGAATAAGAAAAAAATTTGCAACTCCAAAAGTAGAAGGTGGAGGGAAAAAGAAAATGTCATGACTGGTGCTCTTTGCAAGGGTCGTTTAACCGTTTGACAAATGGCTTTTGATTTTATTGTACGATCTTTTTATCGTGGTGCTCTCAGGAAAATTAACTTCATAACATATCCAATTGTTCACAAACAGTTATAAGTTTGTTATAATCACATTAATTCCAATTTTGTATTCATCATTAATTCGGTTTATTCACTTTTTCAAGTGACAATTTTCCTCTCCAATTATCATTTTCCATAACAGAGTTCTCCAGTTACATATTTATTGCATCAAAGGTTAAATAAAAGATAAACTGCTTGACGCCTCAACAAAAGAGAAACTCTTTTTTTAGCCCCCTCTCCCTGCCGCGCAATAGGGGTGATGTGGGAAATTGGTATTATTCCCAATCACCCTTCCACCTCGAGGCACTCAGGACACACGTTACGAGTTTTACAAGCGAGAAAAAATTGAGAGAAAAGAAAGCGGGGGAGGGGGGAGGGGGAGGGAGGAAAGCCTAGTGCTTTCTGATAAAGAAAAATATTGCGTGGCCAATATGCGACCCTTATATTCAAAGTCAGTCTGTCGTTTCTGTTGGAACTACAGTGGGGAAGGAACCAGGGAAAGAGATCTTTTACTTTACTCTCTCTCTCTCTCTTTCTCTTTCTCTCTTTCTCTCGCTCTCTCTTCGCTCCGATCTTTCTTCTACTCTCTATGCAAACGAAGGATCGTTACGGTTATACATTTTACCCGCCCCGAGGTATTATACGTAACTATATGTATAATATATAATGCAGTACTCATAGCGTAACACGAATAACACACACGCACACGTTGATTCGGCGTGAGAGAGGATTGATCGAGCGCTTCTCAATTTCCAAACTCCTCCCCCTCTTCCAACCACCCCTTCTTATAAACGGCACCTACCCTCGCGTTATTTAACCCCCTCGAGCATCTCGAGCATTTTCTCAACCCCTACGAGGAAATTGGATGTGCTTTTCTGAGTACCCAACGAATCATAGTTCGTACACAACTCATTCTTTCTTTCTCTGTTTCTTCGTGCTTACATATCGATTATCGTCTCAAGAAAAATGCCTAATTCACATTCCTTTGTTCCCTTTACATTATTTTGGATGAATTTTTTGTTATTTGTCAGCATTCCTCGTTTTCCACATCAGTAAATCTTGAGAGGTTTTTCCACTCCCGCTAATGCACTTTTTCTTTCATGTTCTCCACCTTTTCTCCCAACTTAACGTTTTCAATCTGATCCATTCAACGATCACTCTCTATCGCTCTGATTTTTTCAACACGCAGAATTTCGTTGAGGAATCGTGAAACGATCTATCCTTCAACATTACCATTTTTTACTTTCAATTCATCGTCATGATCGCGGACTCATTGAAATCATTCGGGATTTTATTGACATTTAATGATAATTCATCATAGTTTACATGAATCGCACTCGTGCACCAATAAATTGAAAGATTTTTTTTCACCGGTCCACGTGCCATAACCGGATGTCTTTGAAGTCCTTCAATTATCGCTTCAAAAAATAATAATAATAAAAATAAAAAAACATATTTCCTCACGAGCTCTATAATTGGGAGGGAAAATCAGTTATAAACTTAATTCTCGATCAAGCTTTTTCTAGCCATGAAAGAGTCATCATCAAAAGCGACAAAAGAAAAATCGGAGGCTGGAGTATGTAAAAATAAAAGCTTTGTCGAATGCCCGAGCCATTCTGCGTTTGACGTCGTAAATGCAACGTTGAACGACGTGTGCGAAGAGTCGAGGAAGGGTGTGAGTCCAGATTTCCTATGGTGTGGTGTTTTAGTTCGCAGTTTCAATGTTGGTATCCGAAATGTTGCGGACAAAGGCTCACGGTTATACGCGTATTAATAAAGACATCCGTATGTAAAAAAATGAGAGGAAGGGATGAGAGTTTGAACGGACCCCTTTTCGATAAAACGACTAATAATATATACGTATATGTAAACACATATAAATATAGATATAGTGCCCCTTTCGAGCTTCTGGATCGCTAAATATTTCATTTCGTGTCCTTGTAAACGTTTAATTTCAGCTCAGGTATGCCTTCGTCAATTTTCTATATCTACAGCCTATACAGTGATGAAACGCGCGTAAAAGCCACGAGGGATACACGTGAATCTAAGGGGAGGGGGTTGAAAAAGCTCGCAGCATGGGGAATCAACAATTTGACATTTCTCGAACTAGAGAATTTGCATTTGTACCGATGGAACATTCCATTTCGATCATTCCATATGTACAAAGCTCTGTTAAGAAGAATAGTACATAGACATCGTTTGATCTTTAGATAAATAACTGTAACTCAGAATCTTCAAAGATGCATATATATTAAATTTTCAATTTTAGCAAAGCGCTTCATAATAGATACAGCGATTTGCGAGATGAGAAGAGAAAATGTGTGTATGTATATATATATGGGGATGGAAAAAAGGGCTCGTGGATTGGTCGAGCTCGTATTGTTCAGGAGCTTCATTTCCTTTCCTCTTTCTTTCCATCTTGGGTATATACGTTTGTGATTTGATTCACGAGACCGCACTATTGTTGAGACCAGCCTTTCCCCTTTCTCTCTCTTTTTTTTTCTTTCCAAAGTCTCCACACAGACTTGCATCGTAATACGCAACTCAAAGTTGAATCTTGGCTTTCACTCTCCTCATCGTTATCTGTACTCGATTTCAATAGGGTTTAATGTTACTCTCGTACGAATAATTTCTCGTTAAATCCAACCACAATATTTTCGGTGGTGCCATATTTCAGCTATTGAAGGCTACTGCATATTGATCGCTAATTCATAACGTTGCTCATTCCCAAAAAAAAAAAGCATCGATAGATGCAGACACTTTTAATGGAGCAGTTAATGTTTAAAACGAATAGAATACAGTGCGCAACTTAGATTTCGGTAGAGGAAACCTAACGATGGCGTTCTCTGCGGTTTCTCCGGGTTTGTTCACGTGCGTGGAATATTAAATTCACGCGGAATTTAGTAACTTTTGGAGGAAAGTATAATATGGTTGAACGGTAGGTGGTAGTCGCGACGTGATATAGTAGCCAAGTTTAAAGCAAGAAACTCTTGCGATCTTCTCTCTCTTACTCTTTCAAGTTTCATCCCCGTTGTCTCGCTCTGTCTTCGAGAATCTTTTTCTTCGTTCCCCAGCTATTAAATACGCGGATGTATATCTGTATATGTATATAGTTTGCGCTCTTTTACTCACGTTCTCTCGTTTCGGCATAGCTTAGAGGGCAGCAATCTTTTATTATTAGCGCAGGGCTTTGCCAGACAATGAAACGAAAGGAACGGAATATGATATTGTAGAGCTACGAGAAGTATCTCTGTCTTTCTCATTCTCTGATGCCTACTTCGTTCTCTTTACTCTTGTACCAGTGAAGCGCAGCATACGAAAAGGGAAGCTATTGTCGGTCTCTTTGAATTTTAAAGTCAACGATCGATACAACTCGTGAGGGGGTGGATGCGCCTTTAGCCATGTATTCCATCTCTCCCTTTTGGCCCTTTACACCGCATCGGAGCATCGGTGTTGTAGCAGTGGCGATACAGCATCACCCTCTCACGTACTATATGGTCCGTCACCCATACTCTTCAACATATATATGCAAACATATACACATATATACGATTCTAAGTTCTCTTCCCCTCTACCTTCACTGTTTATTTGGGATCTCGCGGGTACGTGATACGGACACGAGGTCCAACACTCTGTACCACGTTTACTCTTTGGTTCATATGCTTTTTTCCTTTCTATCACTTTTTTCCCTCCATCACAATGTGTATGAATTTTTTTAAGAGAAAACTAAAAGAGCTTTGTTTTTCATTCAAGTTAAAATAAAGACTCTTTCTAACTTTTCAAATATATATTCAATATTTTTGTTTTCATTCACTTATACTACGAAATGGAAAATTTCAATATTTTTTCAAATCCTTAACAATGTTCATCTCTTGCTTTTGGAATCATACTCATCTTTCTCAAGTAAACGTTTCGTACACACTTTTCCATTTGAAGACGGACGAAAATTTCGATGAAAAAAAAATTGAATCAAATAAAAATGTCGAGCCATCCTGATCGTTTCGTAACGGGTTCGTTTGCTGATCCATCGAATGTCCGGCTCACTGGTCATCTCGAGTGGACATCACTCGCGTACCCTGGGATCCGTGAAATCATTTCTCCGGTACCCCGCAGGCATTTTCTACGTACGAAAACGTTTACCCTCTCGTATTTAGTGAAATTTCAAACCATTTCTCGTCCTACACACAATCATCTTTATGTGTATATATATACACAGATATATATGTACTTTTTTCTAGTACTGAAAAGCATGAGAGAAGCGAGTGAGAAATGCTCTCTGGTGGCAGCATCAGTTGAACGCGGAGTTGATACGGCACGAAGAGCGGAAACCGTCACCAAATTGTCGCGCCCCTAATGATAAATTGCGCCCTCGGCCTGGCATCACAGCCTCCAAGCCGAGGGACGTGCCTCTCGTGTGTATCACAGAGAACGAGGAATCCGCCAGAGAAACGATCTCTCCTCGCCGCTACTATATAACGGGGAATCAAATTGCAATTTGTTATTTGTAATTCCGAGTGTCGCTTAATATACTCACTTTCGCTTTCTCCCGCGGGACAAACTATATAAATATATATGGGGAATTTAATGTCAAAGTTTTCCGATCTATAAGTCAATGGAATCTTAATTTCATTTATTTTTGAGGGTTCAGACAAAACCCCATTTGTTCACTTTGTTTGTTGAGCATATTTTTTATTTTAATAATGAAAGTATTACGTGCGGGCATTTTGTAAAATTATAGGAGAAAAGTTATTCATCTGTGAATGAAAAAAAAGTATATTTGTTTTTCTTAATATTCTTAGTTTATCTCTACATCGTTTTGATGTTTAGCCAAGGGATTTCGACTGAAAAAATTGAATTCGCCTATTCGTCCGGATCGCACTGATTTCCCCATACACGTGGGTATAGCCCCTCAGTCTCTCCGTAAAATACTTTCGCTCGCTCGAGATAGAAATTAACCGGAGGTTGATGAGAAGGACGAGCTCAAAACGAACGAATGAGCAAAGATGAGACGACCGCATGTACTGAAACAACGCGAAAAAAGAGACAAAACGGTAACGAATGGACTCTCAGTCTGTCGCACGAACAAACCCCCCCCCCCCTCCTTCTTCCCCGCGAGAATTCAGCCGTGCCAGCTCAAATGCCGTGGGGACGAAGGGGTCGCGTGCTCGCGAGACAAACGTTAAAAGCCTGGCGAATGCGATGCGGACATTTTATTTCATTAATTCATATTACACGGTGTGTATTCATATATATTTACGTATGAAGGTGGGCCATTAAAAAAGGAACAAAACTGTATTTTTAAGTGGTCGATGTTTCAGGATGTCTTTTCGCTCTTTAACGTATATTGAACTATTCACTTGAGGGTGTACAAAAAGGTTAAAAGGCTTGAAAATAAAGATTTTTTAAGATCTGAGAAAAATGATTCAACTTATAATTAAACTAAACTTTGTTCATTCGTTTTGAACAATGCCATTTGAATAAGAATATTAAAGACCATTGAGTTTTTGTAACAGGGAATAAATCGCGTTTTTACTTCACGTGAAAAAGTGAGAAAATTGAAAAAATGGAGAAAGGGAGTGAAGATGCGAGAGGTTTTGAGAGAGCATCTCGTTGTATTCGATTTTGACTATTCAATTTTCTAGAAAAATAGCACTTTGTCCCGATCACGTTGGTTCGGGAGAAAAATTCAAGCAGTGTAAAAGGGAAAGAGAGAAAACGTGAAAGTTCGAACGATTCTTCCATATTCCCCTGCGTCACCAAATATTATCGGAGAATTCGTAGCTTTTTGCCTTCTTTTTGCCTCTGACTATCGGTCGTTCCCGTGTCTCGGCAAAGGGTGTGTGCGTTTGCAAGGGGTGAGAAAGCGACATCACGTTTGTCGAGAAGAGAAGAAAAAAAGAATAAGTTCGATCAGTCAGAGGGTGGCAGTTACCGGTACGGTTATGGCTTTCGGAAACTTCCTCGGATCCTATTCTTGCGCAAACCCGATAAGAGGCTTGTGCTACTCTTTTCTACCACTAAATATATATATGCGTATATAAAATGTCGGCTTTCTAAGGGGGTTGTTTTTCCATGTATTGGTTTGTGTATCTTCACGCGCACGATTCCTGCATCTTTTCTTTCAGAGAAAAGTGTCAGATGTCAAAAGTACTAATAATTCATATATTTCACGTGCAAAATATACATCAAGTCACCAATTAATAAAACAAATGAACAATGAATATTACACGAAAGAAACAATTTGAGAAGAAAACTCAGTTTTCTTGCAATTGGACGAAAAAATGTGTATTCATATTCATTCTAGTCACAAAACATAAATAACATGTTTATATTTTATTCATTTTACCCACGCGTCTTGACCAAACATATCTTATGGTTACGCCCACCTCAACCTGCTTAAGCAAGAAGGGTTGAGAATTTTTTTGAAATCCAATATAAAAATAGAATATAAGAAGGGTGTATACGGACGATCGAGTGGGCATATTTTTCTTCAATCTGCACTCGCAACAGTATCGAGGCTTGTATTCATCGAAGGGTGTAAAAGCAAGAGCTCTGCGAAGAAGGATACAATCGAGGGTTAAAGGGCTTGGCGAGGGTTTATTTGCGTTTTGCCTGGCGGCTGATCATTCGGGCGTCAATTCTCGTCGGGAGAGAATTAGAAAGAGAAAAATTCACGAGAGGGCAGAGCAGATAGATCGAAGTTTCGGAGGAGAGACTTATCGCGTTTTTTTGTATACGGAACCGTGACGTACGGAAACTCGTGACTTGGACGATTCCCCTCAGATATTCAAAACCCAACCAGTACCAACAATCCCCTTACGGCCCTAGGGCCACATAACCAAAAGGGGTAAAACGCAATGGAATTATTCATGCTACGGATGCATACCAAGAGCACAACTGTTATATTTCTATATACCTCATCGCCGAGCTCTCCAACAAAAACATTGTATTGATCACTCTCATTCTGCAAAACTGGGAAACTGTGTATTTTTTTCTAAAATAAATCTTCCACGATGGATTTTTTTAAACTTTTAATTTGAATCTTAGCTGCATTCTTGATTTACACAATCAATTCAGATGTGTGTCTATATATTTGAGAAAGAAATCAATGGAACGATTTTGAAAATTGAATAAAAATGAGCCACATAGTGCTTGAAATATTCTCGAGTCCAAAAATTCTCATCCCTTTTTCAACGACCGCACCACAGTCTCCCGAGTGCGCGAAAACTGAAAAAAGTTAAGAGAAAGAAAGCCACACGATAATAAAAAGACCAAAGAGGAGCCGTAGAGAAATGTCACAGGGGAACGTAGAATTGGGTCTAAAAAATGTGAACTACCGGTGTCGTGTATATAAGTATATACGTATATGTCAACATATAAAATCGGCCGAAAATCCCCCACAGATCGAGAGAGTTCATAGTTGAACCGCGATAAGCCGAGCAATATTTCCCCTTGCGCTCGCACCCGATGACGGAGACGACGTCCCGTAACGACCATCGATAGCCCCTTAATCGAATCATCGCCGGAATTCTTTTTCTCGCTCGCTCCGCACTCACCACAATGCTGGAAAGTGATTTTTATTTTTGGCTTATTCTGATTTATACTTTTTGCGAACGTGCGTATTCGTAGAAAACTTTAGGGATGACAGGAGCGGGGATGACAATTTTTTGTCGCCCGCACCCCTTGCTCATAACTACACTACACAAACGTTGCTGTATTCGTGTCAAAGACGGTGGGAAAATGTTTTCCCGGCTTCTTCTTTCACCCACCCTCGTGTGTATGGACCCGTATCGATGACTAACCACCAGAAGGGCGTAACAACTAATGTTAACTTCACAAAATAAGGTGGCTTAGGTCGTTTTAGTTGGCAATAATCGATATGTACATCAAGGCGGAGAAAAAAAGAAACGAACACTCACACAATTGCACGGAGCAGTGAGGGGTTGATTTTACTCTCGTTCATCTCGTTCACGGGCCCGTCCATGTGTGCACGGAGGGGCCAGGATCGCGAGTTTGCTGTTCTATACGCCATTGCTCCATTCTACGGCGTTATCTCTCCGTTACGCGTTTCCAGGCATATGCCACGTCAGGGTGGTGTGCGGCTGCACTTGCGGACAGAGGGTATGGGGGTCGAGAATGCGCGGGTGTTGAACGGAGAGCGAAAGAAGACTAGAACGGAGCGTAAAAACGATAAAACGACAAGAGAGCAAGAGAAAGAGAAAGAATAAACGAGAGAGATGGAAAAAGAGAAAGAAAAAAGGGGAAAACAGCAAGAGGGGTGAGAGCTCATAATTTTCAGATTTATGTACAAATGTTTCTCTCTCGAGCGAACATATACTGTAGGTGACGCACGACGGGGGATGGTTATATAGATTTTTATCGTAAACTTTCGCGGAATTGAAAAATGCTTTTTGCGGAACCAACACGTTTATGTGTGTGCTATATATCTGGGACACGTTGTACTCGCAGCTTCTTCCAGGGGGTTGGATAGATGGAGGGCTCAGGCGGACGAACGGACCGTAGAGGGTAGTTGCGTCGCGTCTGATGCTCTTCGAAGTTATTCTACGGCGAGAAAGCTCGTATGTGCGGTTTATATAGACGAAACCGTGTGTATATATCCCTCGCGATCTATTATCTACCGGGTGCGATCGTACAACGAGTGCGGGTTATAACCTCTTATCCCTTGGATCTCCGAGTGACTACTAGATATACTATATCCCATGGCATCCACATAGCACTCGCTGTGTTTCATAATTCAAACCCTTTCTAGCCGTTTGCAGACTTAATGCCTAGACCATTCCCTCGTAATGCTTTTGGACGGCTGATGCTCGTCTCAGAATATACTGAGCATTAGTGGTTGCGATATAACAACAGTTTTCGAGCATATGGCACGTAAATACATTACTGATGAAGTGAGCTGAACAAAATGACCCCTAGCGAAGTGGCTTTTGCAAATTTTCATTCCTGAAAAAAGTTTTTCTATGAGATATCAATCTGCAAGTGCGTTTGTCATTGAGTTATTGAAAGAAAAATCTTTCATGATCCAACGTTTCTGGATCAGCTTTTCAAATAGTGTCACATTGCAAAATCAAATTAGACCTTGTATTCACACATTTATACGGTGATTTGCCGTGCCAAGGATCAAACTGTTAAGAAAGAATGGTTAGTCAGGCGCTCGGCTATTTAACAGCCACCCAAAGTCGTTTGCCGTGGCGCTAGCCTTGCGTGTTATCTCCCCAAGCGAATCAGCATTGTCCTCCTTAGCTCGTACTCTGCTGTATCTTTCACACCATGCATATCCCTTTTAACACCCAATGCTACGTTTATACAGTGAGAGAACCGTATTCCATTCGACCTCTTCGGGCCAGGGGTCGTATGTTCTTACACATCCCTCTCTGTTACCTCGCTTCGTTCGCTATCGCAGCGCCCTCCGACCAACGGGTCCCGGAAAACAATTTAGCTCAATCAACATCTTGCCCAAGCTTGAAATGGCTGTCGCCTAATTAAACCACGCTCTTGCTGCCTCGTGTCCTTTTCACTGCTTCTTCGAACTATGATTATGTAAAGTCTATGGAGCTAAATCTCTGCTCATCGTTGGTTTAATCCAACTGCTCTCCATCTAATTCCCAGTCGCAAAGTTAACAGCCTTTCGCAAGGAACCTTAAGAGTCCAATGATTGGGCAGTATCGTCAGCTATTCGTGTTACGTTCTTTAATCTATTCCACTTTCATAGGCAAACCTTTGTACGTTAATCCGATCAATAGTAGAAATCGTAATGAGCTGCGAATGAAATATCCATTGACCTAATTTTAAACACATCCAGTAACTCCCATCACTAGTGGGTTTTTGTAACGATAGATCAACGTCGCATTTCAATAAATGTGCAATGACAAGCAAATACATCTTAAGATAAATCGTCATCACATGGAACTTGAAATGAGTTCCATTTCCTGTCTATGGGGATTCATTCAAAAGTTACATGGAATAAAATTACTTGCATATAAAATCGATGAGCGCCACGATGTATTACATTCTGATATTCAAACGTCATCAGACTTTTGCTCAATCCTGCTGCTGTTACCTCGCACAATTCTGTATTACAAAATTAAATTAATATATGTGTATACGTATTGATTCTTGAATATCATCCCTGCGAAGGATTGAGGGTGATTTTAGAAGCTGAAGCGTGATGCCGGAAAGGGTGGAACGATGCGTAACAGATAGGAAGGGTGAAACGTTTCAACCATTGTGCCGTGTTATCTCTCACAATTTTTATATCTGTATCATGACTGGTCGAACTATTTTTCCCCTCTTTGCTTTTTATTTATTTTGCGTACATTCACTGTATTCGATTATTCAGCATAATTGAATGCTCTCGTTTTCATATCAAGAACGTAAGGTCATCATCTTTTTTTTTCTCCACTCTTCTTATGCCTTCACGTTGATCCACAACGGAAGTTTTGATCGAGGCCAATTCATTCATTCACTACGTGACTTTCCATCTCTTACTCATCCTTGCTGAGAGAAGTAATACGCAGAATTCAAGAGTTTACGATTTGAATACTGGCGAACAAATTGAGGCAGGGGTTGTAGCCTGAGTGGTGAAAATATATCGAAAGAACGATTGGAGAGAACACGAAACACGTTTGTAACGTGCACCAAATTAATCTCAATCGTCTCTCTATGCGTATCATTTTCTCGCCATCTTGCTCTTTTTCGCGCCTCAGGATCATTTATCAAATCTCGTTATGAGATAGCGAGCCTGAGAGAGAAGAAAAGAGGGAGAATATATCGCGGATTGATATGAAGTTAGCAACGGTAGCCTGCGAATGATTGTGTCGTGACTGCTGCTGAGATCTATTAGTCATATTGAGAGGCGAGCTCCGCGAGGGATTCGAGTATATGTTATCGAGTATATACATGATGATATATCTATATGTATGTATACAGTAAATAGCGGGGGCAAACGCGTAATTCAAGGGACAGAGTGAGAAAGCTTTTCATGAATGTTGGCGTGAGCCACCACGGAGAACCCCCGAGGAGAGCAATGCCATACCGGTTTAGTTGTCGGAACCGCAGGTGGTCTTTGTTACGCGATATGATTATACAAATGCTACACATCACTTTCAGGCTTGCAATAAGCATCAGTTTATGATGTTATCGTGTAATATTAATGCCCAAGACAGTTCATGTTGATTCGTTGTTGATCGAAATCTCAAACGTTGGAACTGTGGCAGGATCAAACATATGTCATAATCTTTGACAATCACACAATAGTTGCCATGAAGTCTAGAGAAATGGCTGTGCTTAAAAAGAATCACTGGATGTATTTATAATCATGACGAATCTGCATCAACAATTGTTACGATTTAACTTCTACGGCGGTAGCTGAACGTCTTATTCCTTTCGCCTTATCGATGTTCGATGGAATGTTAGGCATCCACTGATTGAATCTTCTGACCCTTCGAGACGTGCTCCTACCAAACTGTTCAAGTTTGCACGCCACGAGAAGCTGAGAACATGAGAGGACGAGGTCAGAAACAGAGTAGACGAGCCTTCTGGTTTGATAAATGTTTCTTGGGCGTGCAGACGCGATATGTTTGATAATATTTGTAAGGATCAGACGGACTGGCCGAGGAACGGGGTGCACCGTTTTCGTTGATGGAAGTCAATCCCGGGCGGCCCTTTTGCTCTTCCCCAATGTACTTTCAGGGAACGATATTCGAATCCGGATTCGATGCTCGTAATTCGATTTTGTCCGAGAGACTCGATTCATCTTACGTTCCTCTCCTTTCTCTTTCTCCTATTCTCTCTCTCTCTCTCTCTCTCTCTCTCTCTCTCTCTCTCTCTCTCTTCCTTATAGAACGAAAAGTTCGTACATGCCAGCATGGAACGAACAAAATGAGGAAGCGACTCTGTATATAGACTTCCACACCCTTGTCTTTTTCGCGCGTCTATTCCCCGAGTATTATTTCCTTCATCCAGATAATTTATCACTTGGCATTCTTGCTGTTGCCATATTTCGAGCCCGCGTGTTGCGAATTTCACCGAGTCATTCTACGATCCCCCGCGTTCACATCGTTCTCTTCTTTGTCTTCTTCCTCTTTCGTCCTTCTATTACTTTGCCTTCTTTGGTTCCTTGATCATTCTCTCATCCTAACATCTCGAAATTTCTCTCAGTGGCTACTGTACCTCTCGAATGGCGAGAGTAACCCGATAGCCATTCCGCCAACTCGAAGTTTCCCTCTCTCTCTCTCTTTCTCTCTACCTTCTCGTAATTATTGGCACAACGTTACAGCGTCCTCTCTCTCTCTCTCTCTCTCTCTCGCGAATCTGAAAAGGGTTGAGGCAGGATGCTGGGTACTTGGAGGGTTCCTGAATGCTCAGGATCCGGTACTATCTCTTGTATAACCAAAGGCACGACAAACAGTGTAAGAGACACCCCCTTTTCGCTTCGGATGTCACTGTGCCCACCTTGTGCATGAGGGTGGAAGTTTTCAACGTTCTGCTCTTGTTTCTTCGTCTTTATATTTCTCGCTACTGGGCCTTACTTTGGATCATGTTACAGGTCCTTTTCTCAGCCTGTTTATTATTCTTTCTCATCATCCCCAACATCGTTATTATTATCATTATTATTAGACATTACATTATTTTGTGTCTGCTGTAATTTTTCTGAAATGTGAATCTTTCCAGGGAATGACGACATTAAATTTTTCTTATTAATACAAATTTGCCGATATCCTTCATCTCTCACGCGATTCCATCTTCATTGTGTTAACTGTAAGCGTTGTAACAGTCTGTTCCAACAACTTTTTTTTACATTAGTCAGACTATTGTCTGGAGCGTCCAGCTTCCAAAAGCTTTTGCTCGGTATTTGCATCGAACCGACGAGGACAACGGAACGACGACGATGCAACAATATTCGTGTACGAATATGCAAGCATGTAAATCCGTACCTATCCGGACACCCCAGTGTTCGTGAAACAGAGCGTGTGAGAAGAGCGAATTTATTGGAAAAGCTTAGCCTGTCGAACTCTACTGGACGAGGGACGCGGTTGGAAGGCATAACTCTCATACCGTAACCTCCACCCCCTTAAAACCCACCCTCCAGTTTATCCTTTGTTCTCATCGAAATTACAATTGTTGTCATCATTATCGAGACTTGCTATGCCGACGATGCGCTCGTTTGATTTACAAAATTCGCGTCATCCCTTGTTTCAATCGATTTTTTTTAACTTTCACCAGAACATACCTGCTGATATGTTTATGGGAAACTGACGGTGATGAATTGAATAATCTGTTTCTTCCTTTGTTGAATATTCTCAACAACGTGAAGGACCAGATTTTCTTTTGCTGTTAACGAGATTGATCTCAATGTTACCAGTTTGTTGATTTTCTATGTTTTCATGTTGATATTCAGTTGATGAAATGATAAATTAGTGGAAAGTAGTAATTGTACTTTAGACGGTTTAAAAGCTCGGACGGTTCCTGGCATTTGAACCTACTGACTCACGTCAATATTGCAACTAAAGTATAAATGCATACGCGCAAAAGGATGTTTCACATACACATTATGAAGTTTCTCTTCCTAACGAACTCCCGCTGGTTTAGCAGTCGTTTTTCGACATGCCGGGAACTCCCCGTGGGGTCCCGTCATTACCGAATCAAAATTGAAGGCCCGAGCATCCGTAAGCACACACAAACACAAATACAGAGATATATTCAACAAACTCTTTCCTGGGACGAAAAGTGAATGAATGGAACGATACTCTTGCTCGTTTGTTAGTTTCGTATATGCTAAGCGTGCAGGGATAACCCACGACCTTTTTCTCTTTAAATTCAGGACCAGTCGAGTTTTAAACTCAGCGGATCAATTAACTACAGAACGTGTTATCCTTCACTGAGAAAAAACAATTTACTTCATTCAATTCGATCATTAACATTGACTTCATCGAAGTAAAGTCTAATCAGAGTATGAGATTTTACTGCAAATCGCTTCGTCATCGTTCGTATATGAGCATGAGATCATTGCATTATCCAATTAGTATGAAAAGCTGATGATTCAGTGCAAATGGAAAAAAATGATCGTTTTTCTTCACAGCAATGAAATTAAATCTGCCGAATTGTATTCTTGATCCTCACTTGAAATACATATTCGGGTGAAATTATTTCAAAAAAACAAAAAAGCATACAGCTTTCAGTAACAAAATATTCCATGCAATATTAATTGGGTATGATAATTAGAACACGTACAATTTTATTGGGGTAGGGAATATAATAATTAGTTCGACTCTCGGGTAATGAAATTCGTAACGTATTAACACTGTTTATACATTCGTGTTACTACTGTTCTGCTGATACTGTTGAATCCACAACTCCCTATACTTTGAAATATACACACACATACGTATGTTTTAGGTTGAATAGAATAGTAATCGTACATCGACTATCCCACGAGGCGCACCAACGAGTTTCGACTAATTATGAATTTAATAACCCTTCCCCCCTCTCTCTCGCTTCCTCTCTATGTCTCGCTCTCTCCCTCTTTCTCTATTCCGCTTTTCCAATTGCAAACTCCCTGGTAGTTATCTCATTCTGCTACCTAGGTAGATACCTAGTTCCTGAGTAAATCAACTTGTCCAGAACGATGAATTCACATAAATGACTTGTATTAATGATAAGTATGTAAAAAATAGGACCTTGAAGGGTCTAAAAGACCCTGATCGTCTTAATCATTTTTTCAGCAATTAAGATATCACAATCGATGAAAAAAAAACGGCTTCTCTGATTTATTATCACCTTTCCAAAAAACTCATCAAGAAAAATTACTTGAAAAAGATATTTCAAGGATTGAATCGCCGAACGGTTAGACAGATGTGCTTACACAAATGATATAGATAAAATAAACCAGGGTGAATTTCAACCACAAATTGAGCTGGTTTGCAATTGCCTTTATGTATGAATCCTAGAAGGAAGGGAGATGGTACAATAAGGAGTAAATAGTACAAATGGGAGAGAGCAGGATTTTCCGTACGGAGATGTGTGTGTATTTGCGTATATGCACGTAGTAAAGGGGCAGAGAAACGGACGGAGATATTCATCTTGCGTCTTAATCGACTCGTATTACCAATTAAAATTTAATTATCGCCGAAATTAAGTCTTCATGAAGGACGCGAGGTATCTCGCGGTATTGAGATTCGAGGCGAGCTGCTACGCTTTATGTTGATACTGATCAACACCGCGAGACGGAGACTGATCACGTTATCGAATCATAACCGTTCATATTCCTATCATGGACACAGTAATATTCGTGTTTATGATCTTACCGAGAAAGTTCGACACATACTGTCGATAAATTGTTGTAATAAATCAAGGAAAAAGGTTTCAAGAACTCGTCGTTAAAAAAAAAAATCGAATTCTTTCAGTCTAATGGACAATTTAAAAGTAACAACTAATATTTGAATTCTCATTAAATAATCACTCATTCGTCACAATAAGTCAATTTCCTGTACATTTTTAATCGTAATAATGCAAAAGTCATTTGCCAAAAACAAGCTTTTGTGAAATATAATTTCTATTTGCATGAATTATATTTCCTGCTTCTTTTATTTTCAATGTCTCCCGAGGGTTTCTTTTCTTGTTTTTTTTTTTTTTTTTTTTTTTTTTTTTTATACATCAACATTACTACGACCACAGTGAGGCTTTCTTCTCGACCTTTCTTTCGACGCGATCCCTTATTCAGAACTGCCGTAACTTATCGCTCGTAGACACTGTATCTCTCTTTTTCTCGGCTGTGGGATGCTTTGAAAGCATTTTCTCATTAAAAAATTAAGGCGCAGGCGAGAGTAGAGAGAGGGCTCGCGTTCGCAACGAAACGTATGTATACGTATATATGCACGTGTATATAGAAGAGTTTTGAATGGAAGGGGGGTCGAAAAGGCGCTCGTACAACCGAGAACGAATGGACGAGGGAGGGAATTCGCGAGAATATTCGCGATGTGGAAAATGTTCCGGAGGAGCTCGTACATTTCTCTGTGTGAGTGAGCGTGCGGAAAAGCTTGGGGTATTCGAGCTTGGCTTGGTAAGTGCTCTGCGGCTCCCAGATGCGCCCAATATTATGTTTAATGATATTAACTTCTTACTTAATGGTCCGCGGTTCGATTTCGAGGTGCGAAGAGGAACCCTCGTACGAAAAAGTAAGAAAAAGAAGGAGAACAAAAAGCCAAGGAGAAAGAGGAAATTAATAATGAGAATAATCATAATGTAATGAATGAGAGAAGAATTTTTGGAATAAAAAGTGAAAGACCGAAGAATAATATTCGAATATCCTTCAGAAAATTCACAAAAAAGTTTAAAAAGAACTCTATTTTCCCATATTAGGTAGTATCGGGTATTCTTGTGAAACGATCTCCCTTCTTTTTTTTTCACCCCATGGAAAACATTAGCCCTGAACGAGAAAATGAGACGTCGAGCAAAAATAATGTACAGATTTAATGGAGCTATTCCGTAAAAAGGTTTATTGCTCTTTCATTAGTTCCATCTCGCAAAAAACTAATTTTTTTAATGTCTATACTCAAATTCCAATGGCCTCCACCAATTTCAGATCTCAATGGCGAACTATAAAAAGTATAAGAGTTACTCTTTTTTCTCTTTCAACTCTCGGAATCTTTGCTTCTCGAATATACTTTGCTACTTTTTTTCTGCGGATTGAGAGGTCTCCCGTTATCCTCGGAACAACCCTCTCTCTGCATTCTCTCGATGCTGTCAGCACAGAGAAAGAAAGAGAGAAATGGAAAATGAGAGCGCGGTGTACGAAACATTTCAGACGTGAAAATCTTAACGATTCGCGGCTATTACGCGGCTGCTGTTGCTTCTTGAATAACCCTGCGGGCGTCACGAGTCAAACAATACATAAAGTCGAGCGAGATTAAAAGTTTTTCGCGGATAGCCAAGTGTATACAGTGAAAGAAGCTCCCAGCAAACTGCTATACATGTATACCAAGTGCTTATAATCACAAAGACGTAACTCATGTAATTTAATACGCAAGACAAAGCAAAACATCCTCCTTCCTACTTTGAACCATCAGTATATGGAAAATGGTACGCAAAGGCTAAGCTCACTGGTTGTATAACGAGCTCACCCTTATCCAAGTATCGTAAAACTCTTGCTGAAAATATGCGTGTACACCGAAAGTCCAGATAGGGGATGCTGCAAGAACTTTCACTCGCCGGAATAAAAACATCTTTTGAATCGTGTACTCGTGATATTTTCCATCCGCAAGATTAACCCCCCGGTCATTTTTCGAAAAGAAAATGTACTTTTCTTTGACTGCACTTCTGAGTTCTCGTTAAAGTTTCTAAGAAATTGGAAGCTTTAAAACTAGCTAAGAATCTACACGTAACGAGATTCCAAAATGAAACAAATCCATTTTTTACGATGAAACAATAACGTTATCTGTTCATTAAAAACTACAAATATCTTCGAGTTTTAATGCATAAGTTATGAAGTATCTGAGTAGTTGCATGTTGATTGCAGAAGACGTTTTTTTTTAATTAACTGACGCGGCCTGAAACATATTGGATCTGGTTTCTCACGCTGTCGCTATAAGCCAATGTGTCAATGGTTCGGTGAACGTATAACAATAAATAAATACATATACGTATAAAGACATTTATATAGACATATGTGTGCTATTTAGCTTGAAAAATATTGGAATAATAAACATTGGCTCAACTCTGATATTACTGTCTGTTTTACTTCGAGTGGTTACACGAAAGTCACAAGACTGTTTGTCGATTGAACACGCTATATGTACTTGTAACCGTCACTTATCGTCCCACGCGTTCGCGAAACCGGGACTAGAATAATTATTTAATTAATACCCACATATACTTCGGAGTACAGCGCGCCATGATAGAAATAAAATAAGATGGGGAGAGAAAGAGAGATTAATCCACCTCCACAATTTCTCAATTCACAATACGCCATTTAAAACTATACGTATACATAGTATTCTAGGTTTTTTATACTCATAGAAATTAATTTGATGGTTGGGACGTTTTATCTGTTGCAGGCTTAGGGAAGAGAGAGGGGACGCGGACAGAGCAATGGCGCTGGATCACAAACCGAGAGACCTGAGTTCGCACAATGGTAACGTATATAAACATATATGTATAGAATATCATCGTTAATTCAATTATTATTCTTCCAACAAGAATAATACGATACCGTCCTTCATCTTTTCTCATTGCTTGTTACCGCGAATAAAAGGCGTTTCAGGGGGAAGTTAAAAATATGCCTCAAGCTTTTCTGTATAGCATTCTCTCGTCATTCACTATTATATACTGTATTATATTTTCCGTGTTATTATTATTACTGCGTGTTTTTTTTTTTATTCGCAAATTTGAGCCTTCCAAGGTACCGACGTGTCACGCGGATTAAGATAATGCGTGATCCACAATCGTTCGACCACAGCGGGAGAAAGAGCTCGATCGATCCTTTTCGATCGAAATTAAGCCACGCAGAAAACTCTTCGCTGTATGAATTTATATGTATATAAATATGTACATGTGTATATATACATATAAATATGTATGTGTACTTGAAGAAGAAGCCTCTGGCTTCTTTGCTCCATCTTCCCCTTGATCCCTTTGCCTTGTTCATTCTTGTATTTTTTTTTTCTTTTAATTTTATTTAATACACATATAGATATACACATTTATATATATAGTCATACATCTCTTATTTCTTTGTCTCTAAATTTGTTCTCTTTTCTCGAACGCTTCTTCGTATCTCCCGTTTATTTTTTTCTACTTTTTCAATTCGCTATTCTGTACAGATCGACCGGGGGTCCCGAGCGTTTAGGACTCTTTGGTGAGGAGAACACCAAAGTCCGATATCGGGTTTCGAAGCCCCGAGAACCGCCGGCGATCTCTTTTTCGTCTTTCATTCTGATTCCACGTAATATTTTAATCCGTCTGGTCGAACCCTTTATATAAATCGCGCTACGGTAAAACATCACTATTTTTTTAATTCTTTTTTCTCATTAAATTGAATAAACTCGCATTTTCAAATCGACTTTATTTTCGTACTTGAGTACATAAATGGTTGTGAACAAAATAAGAACACGTTGAAATAAACTGAATGAACGAACACACGATGAGTTTATTCATTTTTACCTTAAGCATCATTCTTCAAAAATCTTTGCTGTCTCATAATGATTGAAATAAAATATAAAATAATTTGAAAACACTTGAGCCCTAAAGTAAATTTAGCTCATGATTGCATTAATTTTCTACTTGAAAGATTTTTCGCGAATACAGAAAATAAATATGATTCAAGGGTTCGCTCAATTCTGCTGAAACCATTGAAACCAATGAGGCGTTAGGATTTTTTTTTCCTATGCTAATCGCAAAACTGTTCGGAATCAAGTGATGGCTCGAAGAGTCATGGGGAAAAGAGGCCGGACATCCCCCTCATGGGGTTTATCTCGTTTTAGGGCAAAGGACTTTAAGCATATATGTGTAAAACTGTGTGTGGCAATGCGTCACTCTTGTGGCGGCGAACAGGGCATGGCCACAGAGAAGCTCACCGCTGCCCAAACAGAATCCATCCACGTCAGGATTAAAATGCTAGGATATCAAATACGCGTGTAGGAAAAGTGCCTCGATTCTGTATGCGGCTCTCGATTCACATACGGATCGACGCGCAATCCGAGTAATAGAGTTCTGGAAAGTGGATAGTTCGTACATAAATATATATGTGTATATTTTATATCTAAAGATGTATGCTGTACAGCCACGTGTCTAAATAAGGATTGTTGCGGTTGGACAAATAAAATCCATCAAGTTGTCAAAGTAGTTGGGAACGAGAACGTTCAAGGGAATCAAATTTTGGCAACCGAATATTTTCTTCTTGAATTTCTGTTGACGATACTCCGTTATATTTTCCGAGCGACATTAAAGCTTTCGTTGATCAAAAATAAAAAAGTTTAATTGCGGTTTTTTTCCGAAGAAAACGTTGCCGTGAAATAAAAATATTTTACCCAATAATTGTTTATTAGTGTATTCGTCGTCGCAAGACTTATGAGTGTGATTATGGAGAAATCATTTGCAAAAGAAGTGTCGAGATTTCGATCGTAATTGGGTTTGTTTTGATTTTTTCAAGGCTCCTCAAACGCACACAGTCCGGTTCTGAACCTTTCGAAAACAGCAGGCAGCGGAAGCGTAGGCGAACATTCGGGAAGCGAAGGAGCTGCGTCGCATCGTTCGCACGACGACGAAGAGGAAGATGACAATTTATCCGATGACATGGACGACGAAAACGAGAAAGACGAAGGTGTGTAAAGCTCTATTTTTGTTTATAATTTATTTTAATCATTGAATCTAAATTTTTCGGTTTACTGTCATGAAAACTCTCACGCTTTGGAAACACTTATGTGACCCTTTTGAAAGAACGCAATTTGCCCTCTGCAAAACGAATATTTTCCATGCGTCCGATGCTCTTTCCTTCACCAAACAAAAGAAAGAGAAGAATGGAAACAAAAGAAATAAAAATAAACTGAACGTAATGAAGAGTCGTTCATTAATTATCGGTGCTCACTTGGACAGTGATAAACGACTTTGGAGTTTTAATGTTGACGATTAAAAAGGAGAAGAAAAAAATTCAAATGGAAAAGGAACGAGAAAAAGACAAGAGAAGTAACTCTAAAAAAAAAGCGAAGAGAGCGTAGATTGGTAGAGAGAGCGAGAGAGAGAGAGAGAGAGAGAGGGAGAAAAAGAAGATAATCGAGTTGCAATCTTTTATCGCGAGGTCACTAATTATTGGCCACTCAGGGAAAATGGTAGTGAAATACCTATGGATATGCATTCTCGAGAGAAAGAAATACCATCCCAATATTTTCATTCGGATTCAAAACTGTTCATTACTCATACAATTCTCGGTAAATGTTTTATTGATTTAAAAAAAAAGATTGTTTTCTGAATAAAGATAATCATTAGATTATAAAAATGTCGTCAATCATACAAATTTTTGGAGCCTTTAGTTTCTTCGTATCGTAAAACCAATGAAGTGTTCACTATGTTTCATGCACATCCATTTATCGCGAGCATTGAATATTTATTTGAATTTTGAGGCGCCACGAAGCGAAATGTATGTTTATCTTTATCTTTCTTACGAGGAGGCGAAATAAGATGATAAAAAAATAATAATTATATCGCCGAACGAGCGGTCTATGGGCAAGGATCCAGAGAGAAAAAGAAGAAGGAGAGAGAGAAAGTTCTGTATCGATGAGATGCGTTGCTGTGGCCGCATGGTGGGTCAGAGCAGAGTTCTCATCGATCATCGGTCTACCGAGTGCAGAGCGACGTTCTCGGTTTTGACTTCTCTCTCTTTCTCTCTCTCACTCTCAAACACACAGACACCATAAGAAACCCAGCTTCTCAGGGGCTATCATATCCGCCGCCTTCTATTAATTAACCGTAATCGTTCGACAAATGTGTCAATTCATTCAAATAAAAAATGTACTGTGCCAACGAAAAAAATCGATTTCATTGAATCACAAAATGAATTAGCGAATCGTGAATAAACGCATGGAAATTTTATCCATTAACGAAAATTTCGAAGAGAAGAACCACTGGCCAAGATTGCAGCTCATTAGACTCGCATCTTCGCCATTTAGTTTCATTTTAATAACGAAAGATCGCTCAAGAATAAATCGCGAAAGTTGCAGAATTAAAAAAAAAAAAAATTCATATCCATTCGTGTGTACATGGATACTCCAAGGACTTATCAATAAATGTTTCATTATTGAATAATGATCAATGTATTGAGTATCAAGGGTGATAGGAACATATTCATAATTATAGAATACTAAGTCAAATCAAGTGGAAAGAGAAACATAAAAAGGAGGAGATAATAAGATAACGAAAGTCAGACAAAGAAGCAATCACGTTCATCTTACGCCTTTAGCCCTCACACTTGGATCCATCGAAGTGACACACGACCACGCATTGATTTCTAATAAATTCGTTCACTGTCGTTTGGGCACATTAATTGGCCGGGTTCACCAAGTAATGTAACGGTCGTGAAAGCATTTTTGCTGGGCTAAACTCTATCGAGTACAAAATCTTCTTCGGAAAGGCTCGATCTTAAGAAAGGTTCATCGTCGATCTTCGTGCTCGTTGAAACTTTAATCATCAACTTCTACAGAATATTTGTTGCTGGAATAGTTTTCATTAGTTTCGTATTTTTTTACAAATTCAATAGATTTCTTTTCGTTTAAAAGATTGATTATAATTTTTTTAATTAATTAGAATTATTATGATTTGACTTTCTTGATAGTTTCATGGATTTTTTTTTAGTCAAAATATCGAAAGGCGTTCAAGTCGTCCGGATTTTCGTACAACGAAAAATCCACTGAATTTAGAGCCTAAAGATTAGCGCACGCACCAGTTAGACATATTTAATTTGTGGCGAGAATTTCTTCCTCGAAGGGGTGGATTTTATCCTATCAAATGTATATCTTAGTGTGTGCGGGAGGAATCGGGAGGTAGAGAATCGTGTCTCGCAGCGTGTTGTATGCACCGGTACATCCTACCTATGGTGATCGAAGTAGAACCCCATCGAATGTCCGTGGGAGTGTACACGCCCGTGGAATGCCGTTCTGATTTAATGAGACTCATTCTCACTCCCTCGCACAGCACTTTCCCTCTCTTTTTTATCCACATTGGTGCCCAAAATTCGACACAGCACTGTAGCGATAGCGTACAATTATTAAAAATCTGGTTACAAGTGTACAATTTTTTTATTATCCTCATAAACAAAAAAGGAAGGTTTCAGTTGATTGTCTTGAATGATGACAGTCATACGTTTTCAACAACATTATCATCTGCAACAAATCCAAGAACCATTCTCGTTGAAATCCTTCAGTTTCCTACACGCGACTAGCGATTCCATCAGTGTAAATCGAGAAGAAGTTGCAATGAAAGAGTATCCTAAATGCGTGTATTACACACGATATTGAAAAGAAAGAAAAAAAAAACAAGGAAAAGAAAGAGCCCGTGGAAAGATCTTAAGTGAGCAGGATAGAAAAACAAAAGAGAGTGGAGAATTTGCGAACGTGTCGATCGAAGATCTTGGTGGCGAGGCGGTCAGGCATGAACGAACCAATACATAAGTTTTTGACCAACACGCTCGCATCGACAAATGTGCGATTTACGCGAAGAGTCCCAATTCTTTTTCAGATAATTGTAATGGTTTCTCTCGTGAGAGATAAAGAGGAAGCCTCCACGGGACACTGTGAGGTCCAGCTCGTAGCATAACGCACTATATATACATATTTTACATGGCATTTGAGCATGTATATAGTGACAATGTTGAAGGAACGTACGCGTTCGCGGTATCAAAAGGGTATACCGACGTGTGCAGCATCCGCAGCGATCTCGACGAGTAGAGGCCGCGAGCATTAAATCGGCCTTTCGTCTCTCGCTCGAACCTCAAGCAATAAGTAAACCCGAATGCCGTAGTCGTTGTTAGGTGAATCCGGGGCTGATAATTAAAAGACGATACAATAAATACACATATCATTGGCCATAAAGCAGAGAGATCTCTTTCGCTTGTGTATATTCAGGAATAAAGCAAAAAGTAAGGGAGAAAAAGAAAGAGAGAGAAAGAATTGCGAGGACGCGGTGTGGGCTGACTACGAACGGTCACTTAGCGCGAGAACCCACGCAGACAAATCGCGTTTCATGGCAACTAGCGAAAGGCAATAACCATAAGGCATTCTTCTTCAATTTTCTTTTCATGTTAATGTACATATGTACGTATATATACCTATACAAATACATTTTAGTGCATCTTCGACTCTTCTTTTGTCTTCTTACGACGAACCCCAACCCGCAGAAGTATCCTTCGCGTTCAGAGCAAGACGTCGATCGTTGAATTTTTTTTTTTATTAAAAAAGATTAGAGCACTATTTGTTTTGTCGAAAAATTGATAATAGAATAGATTTTATTCAATTTTACTCAATATTCTGGCAAAAAATGATCTACAAATGACTATGTGATGAAAAAAGTGAATAGAAATTTGAATTAGAAGTTTCAATGACGTTGATTATTAATGATTTTTGTTTAGCTACATTTATTATTCCATGTTTGTAACCTCACACAAAACATCGTAGTTTGCATCCGATTGCTGTGACGTTAAATCAGAGTCTGGCGAATGTTCCGACGAAACAAGCACAGGCGTTGCGATCTTACGACTTCGGGACACGCAACTTGCATAAGTCTTTTGCTTCTTTCGCGTATAACAGAAACACAGCTGAAAAAATGCTGTCGCTTTCGCTTGCTCGCGTCAATGTTTATATGCGCCCGCAAAAGCTAAATTTATTGTTGCAGTCTATCGCGTTCGTTGGTTATTGAAAAAAAAAGCATTAATTTTCGTTTATTTTTCGTTCGCTGCGAGCGTTTCTTTCTCGATCCGTCTTTAATATACGCATCGAGAGCTATACTTTTTTATCTTATTTTCTAATCACTCTTTCTACAGGTCGTATAGAAATTTGGCGAACATTTAAACGGAGATTTTAGTCAAATAAGATCCGCACATTTTCGACGTTGCACCAAAAACCATTTTTCGACTAACTGGCAAAGCAAAATATCGTTATTTAATTGTGTTTTTCGTTTGCTTTTTTCTACAGATCTCTCGGACGTACCCGAGAATCTTCCACTGCCGGCGCCAGGCTCGGAAAGTCCTCAAGCACTGAATTACTCGCAGATAGCGTCGGCGGCGGTTGCGGTATCTCAGGGTGGTCAGGATCCCTCGGTATCGAGTACCGAGACCCTGCTGAGGAATATACAAGGTCTTTTGAAGGTAGCGGCTGACAACGCGCGACAGCAGGAGAGGCAAATCAACTACGAGAAAGGTCAGTGGCAGGGCTTTCTTAAGACACTTGAGGGCGCTCTCCACAATTTCATAATCTACCAACTCTCACAGAATCACATTAAGAGGCATTGAATTAACATTATATCTGTATAGATATATATATACATATATAGATATTTTTTTTCATCATTCGCTCGAATGCAAGAAGGGGCGACATGAGTACAAACCTTTAAGGCGTTTCTGCTACACCCCGAAAAAGAAAAAAACTTTGTTTATTTTTCAATCTCAACTTCCATTATAATGTCCTGAATAATAGTCTCTATAATAACCCTTCCCTGATGCGCAGTCACAAAAAGACTCGAACTTTGGAGAATTCGCTCCGCTTGAATTCCTCCGTATGCGCATGATCGCAAATATAAGCCTGAATTATCTATATTTTTCTTTGTCTTTTCTTTCTTCCTCTTTTCCACTCATTCCGTCTTTCTTCTGTTTTCTCGATGACAAATATTTGACAATTATTCGCAATTTGCAATTGCAATGCCGAATAATCGTTGGATCGACAAATATTTTGTATCATTGTTTGGATTAAAACAAGACGAGGAAACGAGGGAAAAGAAATGACAACGGCGAGAGGGAGTAGGAAAGCGAATTAATTTCGAGAGAGTGAAAGAAAAAGAGAGAGTGCATCGTCAGAACGAAAGGTCAAACGATAATATTATACATATGCATAAAACTTAGACTGTAGATCTTTAGAATGAGGGAGAGAGAGAGGGAGAGAGAGAGAGAGAGAGAGAGAGAGAGAGAATTTCAAAAATGAAAGATTATGTATTTAATTCGACTTTAAATCCCACAAGTTGAGATCCCTGGCACATGACCAGAAAAGTCAAACCTTTTGTATTATAACTGCGTTTATTACTGATAACTCCCTATTATCGTACTTGGCAAGAAAAAAATCGTACGAATTTTTTGTTGTCTGTTCTTTTTCTCCCAAGCTCCGAAAGTGCGAGCGTGCGTCTGAATGTGTGCGATTGCAAAATGTTAAGTAGATAGATCGCTAGATATGGAAAAAAAAAGTTCGTTCATGAGTCACAATTTATTAATTTAACTTTCTTATATAGTGATAACAGTAATAATAATAAAAATAATAATAATAGTAGTGGTAGTAATAATAGTAATAACTACAACAACAGCAAAAACAATAATAATAATAATAATAATAGTCATAATAATAATAATAATAATAATTGAAATATGCAAATATTATTGACTTATATTACTCAACAATAAATAGGTTGCGCGTGAGTGATGATTTTTTTGATTCTTATATCGTGAACGTTCTTCGATTGTGAACTGTGTTTATTTTTTTTTTGTCTTAATTTAAATTATTGTACTGATCTCGACGAGGCTGATTGTAAGAAGCGAGAGTGAGAGAGAGAGAGAGAGAGAGAGAACGATAAAGAGAGCGAAGGAGAGAAAAAAATCTCAATTGTATAGACGATTTATAATAATAAGACGATAAAAGTTTTCGAATTAAGTCATAAAGTTGTGTTCCCTTTCGATCCTGCAATGTCATTCGTTATATGGAAATTTGCGTATGTGAATACAAATATATACATAGATATACATATTTGAAAAATTAATTGATTTTCGCTTTTGAAACTTATCCAGTCCTCAGGCTCAAATAAAATACTATATGAAAAATTGACACTGACTGGAGGAAAAAAAAATTAGTCCGATACATCGCAGGATCGAACCTGGGACAAAATTGTCTAGTATTAATATTACGGATATAAACGTTGCCATTTTAGTCACTAATATTATCAAAAAATTACGGATTGCGTCCAAATTGCGGATCGAACTATCATTTATATTATTATTATGATTATTATTATTATTATCATCACTATGATTATTTTATTATCCCTATTATTACAATAAGTATTATCATTATTAATATTATTTTTATTATTATTATTATAAAATTTTATGCACATGTTTATCATCATCGCTGTAAAACTTGAGTCAACCAAGGAACTATTATGCATGATACTTTGATGTCGACTAAGTGATAACGATAATAATAATAAATAAATAAATAAATAAATAAATAAACGATAACATGCGCGATGTCGATAATAACACTGATTTTGAAGGAAAAAATAATAATAAAAGAAACGATTATGAACAGCAAACAATATAATGAAAGGACTTTTGTGGTCGAGAAATCGCGAAACGAAGTGCTAACTTTTATGATAAAAAAAGACTGAAGAAAAAAAAAAACAAAGGTATTCATAGTCACTATAATTTCATTCGTCGTAATTGCACATTTTAAACGTGATGGCAAGATAGAGACTATAATTATGTATCATCATGTGTATGTCATTCTGAGCATTTCGAGTCTACGATTGCTCGACCATACGACTTCTCTTGTAACTTTGTGATTTCGTTGAACGACGCTATATCATTATAAAAACGGTCCGAGCACGAGCCTGGCTGGGCTGCCACTGGGCCATGGGCCCATTCGAGAACGAAAAAAGATAGAAAAAAAAAAGACATGAAACAATCCTTGGATGTGCCTCTCGCAACACACTGCTCGAAAAAAATCTCGATGGTATCCTTCTTCCCGAAAACAAAGTAAGGAAAAAAAAATCTTTTGCGATCAGGCTTTGTCCATTCGGTGGGATTTCGCCCAGATTTTTAAGTGCCCAATGGCCATAAAATGCTCGTGATAGTGACCAAACTCGCGCACTCAAACCTCACTCTGCTGTCTCTTTTCGAATGTCCTTCCACATCCTCTCCTCCCTTCTTCCTCTTTTTTCTCTCTTTCTCTTTGAACCTTTCAACACAAAAATTCGCGCCATCACCGTTCTCGTTTAATAAATTCTCTCAAATCGTAACCTCCCTGGGACTTTAATTACCCATTAGCCGATACAAAGTGTCATTTTCGGAGACCTTAACTAATGCGTTCACTGAATTGATGATAAGAATGTGGTTGGATCGGCAAGAAATCTTGTCCACAGACTCGACCTGGAACTCGGAGGTTCGACTTCTCGGATTCGACGTCTGAAGACCCTTGAGTCGATCTAGATGCTTGTTAATATGAGAATTTCGCAAACAAAAAGTACTGGTTTCCCAAGTGTTAATTCAGTTCGCCAATCGATCAACACTTTGTTTACCAAACTTTCACAAAATCGCTGTTGCCTTCATCATAAAAACTTAAACCGAGAATTGTCAATAAAATTCAAACTTCCAATTCGATCATATATTCCGTTTATATAGTCTCCGTTTATTTTTTCAAACAAAACGTATTAGAATTAACATTTTTGAGTCGAATATTTCCATATGAGGTGTTTTGCGAAACGATTCTCGACGTATTCTCCGCCGAACCGTCAAAGAATCAGGGACAAAATGCGGGAGTATTTATCTTTAAAGAAAGAGTGTTCGTGAAGATGATGGAACGGAAGGTGGGGTTTTACGGGAAGAGACGAAGGCGGAAAAGAGTAAGAGAAAGGGAGAAAGAGACGAGGACCCGATTTAATACTCGAGCGAGCCAGCAGCTCGTTTTACACCAGATGGTTTTACATACGGCCTCCTATCGTGTTACCGTAGCACATATAGTCCCGGTACTTTTTTCTCTTTTCGCCACGCACGCACGCACGCACGCCGACGCACTCGCGGTATATACCCGTGACAATCCACGAAGGGATAGATGTTCTCTTCGCGATGGTGGAATATTATCGATATAATGTATTATTCGTCTTTGTCGTTGGGACCCCCCGCGCTTCGATCATTTTATTTGCGTCGATCCTTCTTTATCCTCCTTTCTACGGTGGCCGCCTCTGTGGCGGCGTCGAGCACGAGCGCTTCGACCAAACTTGCGAAGCAACAAGAAATAAAACAAAAACATACCCGTTTGTATGTATAGATAAATATATAAATATACAAACACGGATGTATACTAAGAAAGGAAAAAAAGAAGGTTGCAGGAAAGGCTCAAGTCAGTTCCTTTGGACGATCACTGAACGAGTCTCTGCTTCATCCAACGAAAGAAAGTTAAGTAGGGGGTCTTATTTTCATTATCCTCCACGTGCTGCTGATTCTAGGTCAAATTACATAATAATATACGCTGATATTTGACAAAAATTACAGGCCAAATAAATCTTACTAGCGTGTTACAAACTTTGCAATCATTCAAATAAAAGTTTTTAGCAAATCGAATTTTTTAAGTAGCTAGATCGAATACTGTTTTTATTGACGATCGTTAATGATGACCGTTGGAGGTCATCATTAATTTTGGGTACAATTCGATATGAATGGGAAATCAGTTTGATTAGAATCAAGATCTTTAATGGTCGATATTCACCGTTTTTTTCAAAATCTTATCCGAGCACTTTGAGAATCAGTCACAGAATCTTCAGAATCATTCTTATCGTTGATATAGAAACGAGATGTTTTAAAAGAAACCGAAACTTAACTCCATGCAGAAAATCCTTTGACCAGGGTCGAAGGGAGTTTCGTTCAATAGCCACGTTTTCTCGATGAGAGCTTGTTTCTACGTTTTCTGCTCCTGCCATCTAATTTGCTCTTCGTTTCCTTCTTAAGTTTATACCGGCTGATTGTCGTCGTCTCTTTATACGAGGACAAAAAGTTAGCACACGCGAGGCGAAGACAATATGAGCTTGGGGAAGAAAGATTCAGCGGAGTACGAAAGACTTGTGTCTGGCGATTGGGTTAGGGAGTAAAGAGGAGAGAGGAAGACGCTATCTCTGATCCTACGAAAGATAATAGCGAGGGGGTGCGACGGGATCTCCGGGCTGGCGAGTGTTTCACCGTGGATTGTGCGGATCGTACACGCGCGAGAGGGCCCAGTGGCCCTTAAGATACTACGAGAAGAGAGAAGTATAAAGATGAGGCAAAAGGGGATGGGAGGAATATAGATACGGTCAGAAAAGTAAAACAGAGTCTTGGGGCACGGTTAAGGAGGGAAGCACGGGTGGAATAAAGAGAGAATATAGAGAGGATTGAGTTGTAGCCGGGAGTGGAGGATCTTATGTAGATTCCTTGTAGATCGTGCACCCGATTCGATCGCGATCGCTGCTACCCGGTACCGGGTTAATTAAAATTGTAGGCTCGAGAGAGAGAGAAAAAAATACTTGGATGAGGGTGAGAGAGAGAGAGAGAGAAAGAGAGAGAGAGATGAAGACACAAACAGAGTTACCACCCTTGCACAACCGACACAGGCAAAAATCGGTATCGAAAATCGTTTCTCTCTTCGTTTCGTACTTCCACCTCGCTCTTCCACGTTTTTATCGAGCATGCAGCATATCCACAATCCTTCGATGGTTCCGCAACAAAGACAACGATGCTCCTTCGTTGCGACTGTTACGAGGCTCACTACTGATGCTGTTGGCCATAAAGTCCTCCGATTTTTGGGCCGTCTGCTTGGGCGGCTGCTTACGTGAAATCCTATTAACCAAGGCCCACGAAAGACACGACATCGAAGAACCAACTAAACGAGTACCTTCGTGCCAATAAGAATCTATATCTATATGGAAACTCCATATGCACAGAGCTCCGATGTAGATATACTTTCCTCAGTGCCTCCCTCTTTCAAACTTGCGAGGTGTTCCTTACAGCAAAATGACCAAAGGACCATCACGACGATGGACTCCAAATACGATCGGTTGCAGTTACCACTAGGATACATTGGCATATCACGTTTAAACGTATAATATTAAAATATATATTTAATTATTAACCCTTCACCAGCATACAGAGGATTTGGAGGGCATACATTCCAAATCGTTGATATAAATCGTTATACAAAACCATATTGGAAAAAAAATCAGCTCGTTTTTTTTACTTTAAAGTACAGACTTTTGAGTTCGATTTGTTTTGAGTTTATATTTGGTGTGAAACCCATGATTGATGATGGAAAGTTCGAAAAACATGTTTGCTGGCGAAGGGTTAAGTGACCTGTAATATATATTCATATTATATCGTAAAATGAAAATGAAAGGAAATGGAGCACAGAGAAAATGGAAAAGCCAAGGATGGGACCACAACAGCCCTACTGTTATCTCACTGCTGCGATATCGGCTGAATCGAGGACGTCGTGCAAGACCCAGGAATGAAGTGAAACCAAGTAAATTTTATTCTAATTCTTCTTGCAATGTCGTTTGACAGAACTGATAAAAGATTTTCAAATATATCTGTTAGTCTCACATGTGTAATGTGGAAGAAAAATATTCCAAAAAGAACTTGAGTTAAACACGCGTACGATTGCCCACAATTTGGTGACGTAATATTTTCTTTTTTTTTTTTCTTTTTCAATAATTCGTAAAATATGATTTGCCGAACGAATAACCATTAATTTCTAGAAAAAATTCCCACTTGAAAACTTACAAGAATTTCAAACATTACTCTCGGTATGTTTTAATCATTTTTATTGACGTTCTTTTTAAACCTGTAGCATGCTGTTTTTTACAAAGTTGATTTATTCGATGAAAGCGAGTATATTAAAGAAAAAAAAATCCAGTTATACTTAATCATCACACAAAAGTAACATGAATATTTTCTGGATACTTGCAATATATATTTTTCTGTTTCATGTTGCCGCGTCTCGGGATGCTTCTAAAAAGGCTTCTTTAGGCATCGGAGTATTTAATTAGAGCTTCTCGAAGGGTGTTCTTTCGTTGTGTCGTGAGACTCAATATATATATTTTTTCTTTTATTTTTATTTTCTGGGCATACGTTATTTCTGCATTGCTCGTGAGAAATGCGAGGCCTAGCTATTGAACGGTTTCGACGACAGCGAGTATTACAATGTTGAGCAGCAGTGAGAAAGATATAATGGTAAATTAACGTCGCAGTGAGAGAAGGCTGCAGGAGTGGAGAATATCTTTCGGTCTCGTACATACAACGATAGAGTATGAGAAAGACCGAGCGAGGACGAGCAAGTTAAAGGAAAATTTACAACTATAACCACGAGAGTGCCAGTGGGTGGTTCCACTGAACCTTTGGACTCGTCTTCGTTCTTCCATTCCTTCCTCATTCGTCATATATGTATATATGCGTCTCTACACCAACGAACCGATATGGACAACCGATCAGCAGAAAGAGAAAGAGAGAGAAAGAGAAAAACGAAGAGAGGGTTGGTCGTGTGGCTCATTCAACGTCGCAAGAAGCATAAACGTTACATGGAACAAACAGAAATATTGATATAAACATCCGCTCGTCCACCTACCGCGGGACGCCTTCTGTGTTGAGGTTCATAGTAATACTACGTGAGTTCATATACATATATATGTTTTCTTTTTTTCCTGCGTATGTGTGTTTGTTTGTGTGTGTATGAGTGAGTGCGCTTGAGTGTGTTGTATCTTGTGCGTGTACCGTTTATAACGCGTGAAAGCTCAACAACCGCTCGGTTGCCTTCCTCGATCCGCTCGAATGCACTTTGATTGATTTATGGTTAACCCTGCCACACCACGACCCTCCCATCCACCCACCCACCAACCCCTTCTTCGCATAAGCTCCGCTTGGTCGGATCTACAGACAGCATGCCGCTTCATTCACCGTCCATCCTCACTTTGATTTTATAACTTTGGTCGATATCTTAAGTATGTTGGATTTTTCGCCCCAGCAAGAGGTCATTATATTTTTTAAATTAAAGCAATTATTACATAGCCGAGTACGAGTATTTAATTGATATTATTATTTTATTTTTCGTTTAATCTACCTATCAGTGTTTGATTCAGTTTCATACAATATTAAATGTGAAAAAAAGATTGATGTGTGTGTTCTTATCGCTTCTCAATCACCTCAATAATCATTCGCCAAAATCGAGGTAATTAAAGATAGCGAAAATGTAAGCACAGCAGGTGACCTCGTGACAAAGCACGGAAAAAGGTTTGGATTTTTATTTATTTTTTACAACTCTCCGAAACTCGTCTCCGCAATGATGTTCTCTCTCCCTCTCTCTCGCTCTCTCGCACTCTCCCGCACGTGAATCATTTCACGCGCAGCATCCCGTACACGTCGACGTTTATTTCCCCCGGTCACTTTTAATTATCGGCTCTCTCTTTTCCTCTTTCTCTCTTTCGTGTACCGTCTTAGATTTAATTAAGAACCGAATTAGTTTATCGGCTTGTTCTCAAGATATACGCGAGATAGGTACACAAGAGAGAAAGAGAAAGAATTACTTCATGGTTTTTTATCGTAGAGCACGGCAGTAAATACTATTTCACTCGCGCTTTTATTACTCTTGACTCGTCGAGAAACATATTCTTGCTTCGAGGAAAAAAAGCGAAAGAAAAATAGTGACTGGCGCCGATTGGAATTACTCGACTTTTTGTCCCTAATGCTCGAAGGTTGATGAGGTGATCTTCGGTCATCTTTTAGTCTGAGAAAAAATTGAATGAGAGAAATAAAAAACACCCAAGATTAGCACTGAATTTGTATATATATATATATATATATATATATATATATATATATATATATATCAATTTATCTGTATCTATATTTATATCTGGAAGATCGATATGTCGAGCCCTACCTCTCGCGCATATCGATGTAGTACAGTGAACCCTCGGTCGGATATCTCGTGTAAGCGAAACACACAGAGGCCACGCATTATAGCACATATAGGAACAACTTCCTTTGCATACATCAATTACGCTCTTCGAGGTTCCCATTATTAGCCGTCTATAATTTATTACTTTCCACCTTAATAAGCATAATAGTTCCCATGCCATTCGCCGTTGTATCAAGGCGCTTGAATCGCGATCTCCCTTCATGGATTACACAAATCTTTTTTGTTTTACTCATTTTTATTTCACGTGTGTGCGTGTGGAGTGACCTTTGACCCAGAGACAATCGTTAAGGTAGCGCATCCAACGATATACGTATATATTTATATACATCTCGGTCTTCGTGGTGCCGACGCCGACATTCGAAGCCGCAGCACGCATATTTAATTACTTCCAGTTTGGACTCATCGGAGAATTAAAGAAAAGTGAGAGCACAGCAGCGCTCTCTAAATTAACATAAACAATCGGCGAAATATTTATTAGCTTCTGATTGAATTCGGAAAAAAAAGTTTTGTTGACTTTTTTCCAAAATGTTTAAATGTCACGAAACTTCTCTAATCCTACAATCATGCGGTTTCGTTCAATTCTTACACATTGTCACTCAAACATTTCAAAAATCGATGTTTTTCATCGGACGACTACTAAATGTGAAAGTTTGTTATTTAATTAAATTTCTGTCAGTTGTCATTTCACAGCGGCCGATAAATGTCAATTTTTTTTTTTTTAATGAAGATTGTACATGTAGAAAATTGCGGTATAGAATGGGCCCCGAAAGTTTACAGAGAAGGGCACGGATAAAGATTGAAAGAACGAAAAAGGAGAAATAGAATAAGTAAAAAAAGACATTACAGGACGGACGAGAAGCTCGCCCAGGCGCCTACGAAATCGTAACTCTCGTTCGCTTATTTCGTTTCGCTGAGTGAGAAAGAGCAACCGAGAAGAAAAATAAAAGCAAGATGCGGCGAACTCGAGGATCGCGTCCTTATGGCATGGCGGTCAATGCATTAGGACGAACTCGTATGTATTCATGTTTTTTGTTGTTGTTTTTTTCTCTCGGTTTTTTTTTCAACGTAGCTAACAGCCAAGATATGTTTTACTGAAGCCTTTTTTTTCGACCCCACTCAAACGACCATAACACGAACTTTACATATGCGTTTATAACTCAGAAGCTACGTCATCTGTATCTTGGCAACAAATTGTTTCTGTATAATTTGTATGTTTGAAAAAATGATGCTATTGATCTTTTAACGACCATAATATATTTGATCTCCGTCGTTCTTTAAACTGGAAACAATACATTTTTGAAAATTCTTCGTCTAAATAGGGAGCAATTTTTTGAATGCATTAAAAATCGAATCACAGATAATTATCCATAAAATGGAGGTAATCTTTTTGGTAACTGAGAAAAACCGAGAAACTTTCTCGAATGAATAATCTGGGAAATAATAATTGCCTCTGCGATTTAATTAAGAAAAACAACCACAAATGGCACAACAATCCGAATTTTCATTTCACTTACCCAACCAGACCGAAACGCCAAATGTCAAAGTTCGAGGATTTTTAATGACCCAACAAGGTCTTCTTCTCTTCCCGGAAGGCTAAAAACACATTGTTGGGTCGTGGTGTAGTCGTTAGAGTTTAACGGAGCGTACACTTTGGCAAACTGATTCTTTAGGGAGAGCAATGTTCGTACTTAATCATGTATACTTTGGTTTATATATAAGGAAGCAACACGTTCTTTTGTTTTTCAACTATCTTTTTATTAACCTTTATTCTTAAAATAAATTTGAGTAATTTTTGTATTACAAAAAAGTTTCAAAATTTGGGTTAATGTATTTTGACGTTAATGTCCATTTACGAACGTTTCGAAAACAGGGAAGAACCTCTTGAAAAACTAACTAGCTCGAGAAAGTTCGAATAAAAATAAGCAAGACAATACGATGTTGCGGAGTGCCTTGAGTTCGAGTTGGTTGGGTTGTTGGTTCCCACCTCGTTGCACCAGAGTCTAAGGATCCGAAATTCGCATATACAGCTATGTGGTTGTGTATACCACACGCGGTGGATTGTCAATTAAAGAAACAACGCGAGAGGCCTTACCAACGCTTTCTCTCATTCTCCCTTTCTTACTCTCTCTCTCTCTCTCTCTCTCTCTTTTTCTTGCCAGGATTTCTGTTAGCATAGCGCACAGATCGCGAGATCGTGGGTGGGGTTCTTTGCTGCTGTTGATGCTGGGAAAAGGATACAAGGAGAAAGACGAAGGGCTTGGGTAAGAAAAGGAAAAAAAGAGAGAAAACGAAGCCTATATATAAAACTCGCGCAATCAATTCACCCGAGCAAGAAAAGACCAAGTTTGTATATGTGTTTGAATGAAAGAGCAAGAGAAAGATATTGAAATAAAGCCTGAGAACGAGAGAAAGGTTAGAGAGTGAGAAAATTTAAGACTATGCTGATTGTGAGTCAGAGAGAGAGCAAAAGGGGTGGGCTTGCTTGACTGAGGGAGGATAATAAATTATACCTAACATGGAAATACAACTGTGTACTTGATTATTTATTTAACAATAAAAAAAAGCCCTTGGAATGCTACTTATATATAAAAGTGAATTTATGTACAGGGTGACTCACCTTAAACTGACCATCTGAATAACTCAGCCAGAAGTAGAGATACATAAACTCTGTTGACAATATAAAAATTTTAATCGATCATATTATAAACTTACAAACGTTCAGCAAAATTAGATCGTCTCTCTAAATTTTTCTGCACACGTATTTTTATCAGTTGATAATTGTCAAATAGACTCAATAGACTCGATTATAAAAATTGAATCAATTTTCTTTTCTTCTATTAAAAACTCAGAGTCCACTTTAACTTAAAAGCATTGAATGCAAATGGAGATAGAACGGCGGAACACTTATGCCCTCAGGGATTGTCTCGTTGAATAGTTATGCAAAAAAAAGGAAGAAATTTGCTCGCTAAGCAACAAAAATGGAGGGAGGCGTAAATGGACGTCACAGAGTAATTGCTCGACGGTACAATAATTTCCTTGGGGACCTGCCCACACGGTCGACGAACCTCTTGTCTTGCTGGACGACTCTTGAGCTTTTTACGCAAACATGTGCGGTATACATGTCGTGTGTGAAGCTGTACAGCCGTGATGAACAGACAACAGTAATACACTGTATTAGTATTTCGTTCGTGACGACAACAACGAAGAAACAGCGAGGGAGAATGTAAATAAAATAAAATTATTTATCAATAAAAAAGGAGGGAAACTGAGAGACCATCGCTGTACAGGTATAATAATTCTCACCCATTTGCCGATCATGCGTGAGCTCCTCGTCGTTTAAGTGCTCGCTAATTCGCGTAACTTTATTGCCAGATTCGTGCAACAGTCGTCGGGCTTGGACGAATAAAAAGAGTGAGATAAATACAATATTACGAACCACTCAAAGGGCCCGTTCACGCGTCACCTCCCACGGATTTCGTTTGACAATTGGCATTTAAAAGAATATTTACAGACAATAAAAAATACAATTTCGAACATTTTTATTTATACTCCATTGCTTACGTACAATACAAAGACCTACGATAGCAGAATAAATTGCCTAGGGTCTTTGTTTTGGCTAATAAACTGTTACCATTGAGACTAAATATGACCCTTTATATATTCTACACAAAAAGTAACAAAAAGTTTAAAAACGTTGAAAATGGAATGAAAAAAGCGAAAAAACTGACCTACCGCAGTTCACGAAGCTTTTCAGATTCTCCTATTTCGAGGTTTTTCGTAGGTCACGAAAGTCGAAGAAATAAAGTGTGTTATTTACCGTGCAATAAAAGAGAAGAAAGATTTCACGTGAGCGGACGAACGCCGCTCCTGACTCTTTTGCACCGTCGTCGTTAACGATGTCGTTTATTGCTTTTCGAGGGATACGAAGATTTTGTTACACTACCACGTGGAATACACTTTTTCTACCTTTTTTTTTTCAAAACGTCGACGCGCCTGATTTGAGATAAGGAGAAGAGACTAAATCTCTGTAAATGATCCTTATTCTGAACAACCATTTCCACAATGTTAACAGCGAAAAATTTAATACATATTCAATTGCATGAATATTTCAGCCATTTGAGTACTGCAGAAAATACAAGGAAAAATGATACAAACAGTCATGTATTCAGGAACGTACAAAGCAAGTTGAAAAGTCTGATCAAAAACCAACGAATCAAAGTTGGCAGCAAATTTCCTTAGCTCTTGAATAAGATTTTTTGCGAAGAAAATGGCTGATCGCCCAATTTTTTGGGGAAGTCGAAGAAAATCATAATGTTCCACTTGTTTTGAGAGTCGCTAGAATTTTGAATGAAAACAAAACTTTACAGTTGAATAAGTTTATAAAAAACTATGGAATTCATTAATATGTTTAGTCAATTGAATACAGAATCAATTAAAGGAATATTATGAATATGCAAATATCGGAAAAAGTTTGAATCCCTGTACGTCGATAAAGGCCACGTGCAATCATTTTTTTTCGTTCTTATATTCCACTAACATGTTTTTCGATAAAACGAGAATTTTTACTATCGATTGCGGATGTTTTTTAATTTTGTGTTAAGGCGTCGATGATGGGCTCCTTGCCTTTCTTGATCGTTTATGGACTGTGTTAATTCATTCGTCTTTCCGAAGAGTTCCTTCGATAGCCAAGTGGTTGACTAAGCGTGAAAAAAAGATGCATCGAGAGCCAACAATCTCGTCGTCAATCGGAGGGCTTAGAAAATAATAAAGAGCAGGCCTTTTGCGAGCGATAAGAAGCTCTAACTTCGAGGTACATTAACTGGAGGGATATTTATTTTTCTATATACAGAAAAATCTATGTGTACACTCACATAACGAAACACATGGACCTTCAGGTGGTTCGTAATCGCGAGCAGAAAACAGGACGCGAAACTAATCGCTGCGAGGAGAGCAGGTGCTTCAAAAGCCGGATCGATAAAATCGTGCTAGCAATGAACAAGAAAAAGACAGAGCATGTCGCATCAAACGCCAGTCCACAAGATCGTCAACAGGACGTTCCGGAATTTTTTTTAACGATTTACAATTACCGTTTATATGTGCATATATTTAAAATATATATTTTTCAACCGTATCGATAATCATTGGTGATCGCTGAGGTTCAGAAGGACGCACTTTACAAATGCAACTTGTTGAAAAACGACGTTTGACTTTCGGCCCTACAGCAAATATCGCTGTCGGCACGAGGGAATAAATGTTCAAAAAGAAATGGGCATATAATTTGGCTCTTTACGTTGCAGAAAAAGAAACTTAAAAACTAATAATGAGCTTTTGTAATTATGCACGCGTTAAATTTGGAGAAAAAATATTGATGTTTATTTACATTTAACAGGAGAGAATAGAGTCAAAACATAACGAAAAAAGCAAAACAACTTCCGACTGTCATGTCCATAAAGATCGTATCAGAGCGTAGGTGCGCGGAGAGATTCGTTGATGTCTTATTATACCAGGTGGTTATTTACGATCGGCACGCAGTGAAAGAGTAAGAGATAGAATTCAACAGCGCTCGTGCTCATCTCAACCAACACAGGGAAGGAAAAAAAATGGAATAAGAGAGACAGCAAGAGACGAAAGAAACATTTCTGCGTTTGTATATGTCTACGTGTGTTGGCGGTAAAAAAAAATGAATTTTCGAATAAAGTGAATGGAAAATAAAAAGAATGAGAGAAACGAACGAAGGAGATAACGAGCACACGTCAATCCTATTCCTATTATTAAGATTTATCTCTCGTTTCTCATCGCGATTAAAAATTGCTGATATCTTGTGGAAAATAATTGAGGAAGCTGCACTGATATAATCGTGTCAATTCGGTATGATTTTTCATGTTTTTCACGAGATGTACTCATACAAATTAAGGGAAGTATGGAACACTGGGAGCTATGCGTGCAATTAAGTAACAAGAGTATCTTATTGTCTCTGAGTAATGCTTCAAGAAAAATAATAAACCATATCGTTACTGAGAATTGTTTACTATTATTATGTTTTTGATGTATCAGTTGGTCAACACTTTTTCATTTGTCGCCAAAAACGTTTTCCTTTGTCTTTTTCTTCAACTTCAAAGGCTAACCATTAATTCACTCTCATATTTGTCCCTGCACAATGATATTCGCGTGTTCTCCTAGATCGCTCCGTTTGTTTTCAAGCACGTCTCTTCGTATTGAGAAAAAAAAAGAAATAAGCGTAAATATGAGAAAATAAAATGGGATATGAAACACGAGTTCACGATTATAAGTCTTCCTCATTCGTTTTTTTTCCCTCTTCGCTACCGAGTGTAAAGATGAAGATAATAACCACACACGGTGAGCCGCTCAAGCTCACGATTAAAGCGAGCGTATTCATTAAAACGATTGTTGATTGCGGCTCTTGGACGAGTGACACGTGAGAGAGGGTGTTCGAGGAGGCTTTTTTCACAAGGATACACGATGCACAACTTAGAGTGAGACAAGACTAAGCCTTGCGAGAGAAAACGAAAAGGACAGAGTTGGATTACGAAAACTTAGGTAGAGAACAAGACGGAGAGATAGAAAGAGAGAGGAGAAGGGGAATGAAGGTCCGATTTTACAACGCGTGCCATTTCCGGTGCACGCGATATTCCTCTTTCACGTTCTCGTCTTCCTTCTTCTTTACAACCGTGTATATACGCAGTCATGCAACAAATACAAGTTGAGGGCAATGCTATATAAACGAGACCAAGGCTTGGGGGCATTTAACAGAGATTGCTCACTGTGTACAGGGTGGGTTTACTCAATTCTTTGAAGATTCAGTATTCCTTGAAAACTTAGAACACAATCTGGATTGATAAGATTACATTTGCTTAAAATCTTCTTTCGATTCCTTAAATAATTAAACTTCTGAACATTCAAGAACGTATTTGAACTTCCGGTAAACAAAGAAGTGAAGCATGGAGTCTACGAAATGTTTTAAACTTCCATTAAAATTGTTTTCATAATGAAAGAAATATTTTGAACGCTGTCGAATTAGCGCAAAATGATATTTTTGTTATCTTCGGTATGGAAGTGTCCAGAACTCCGGCAAAAAGGAAACAGTACAATTGTCGATTTTAGTTTATTATTATAATCAAAGCAGATTATTTATTTATCTTTAACATTTGAAACGATCCACCCTGTATACGTATGAATGCGCCAACAGTTCTTTCACAGCTGAGTCCAGCAGACAGACAGACAGACGTACACTCGTAATAATGATAAAGATCGGACTCTTCGTGGCATGTCAGCCTCGTTATACCACTAGTTTGCAGGGTGAGAAGAAAGAAAAAAAGGGTGCAAAGCGAACAGGAGCGAGATGGAGAGTGAAAAAAAGTAAAGGCAAGAATAAGAGAGAAAGATATCGCGAACTTACGATCAGATCGTAGACAGGAGCGTTGGAAAAAACGAGTTGATATGTAGGCGTAGAGTTGCGAGAGTCGAGGAAAGAAAGAGATGTGAAATCTCGAATGGTGATAAGAATTTTACATAGGGTAATTTTTTTTTTATCTCGTGACGCTGCTAGGTGAGGAAGTATGTAAATTTTAATTAGTTCATGAATTATCGAACTTCTTATAGCTGCGCAAAAAAAAAAGATTACAGCTGGTAAGACTGAATGAGACTTCTATTTTGATGGCGAAGAAACATTTCAATTTCTTAATTGAGAGATTTTCATATAAAAGAATAATAAAATTACCTAAGTATACGAATTGGTACTATGGCCAATTTCTTAACACTTTTGAACAAACAGTTTTATCAGCTGGAGACAAAAAGTAAAGATTAACATGTGATTATTTGTGAAAACAAAGAAAATTAAAATAGAACTTCGCCTAATGAATAATTACGAAACTGTTCTGGTTTCGGGATGAAAGATGCGATTGTGTCTTTCCAGCAAAGCCTTGGTGAGCAATAACTCGCATAGATACCCCCGAGTCCACAAGCTTGTGGAGCAGCGGTGAATGCCTATCGCGAAACGCGAAAAGGCTCTCCAGCGTATCTCTCTACGTCTCGGAGTACGCGTGGACCGGTGAGGAGAGGCATCTATGCTTTATTCAAAGAAAAAAAATCGCGGCAGCTGACCTTCAATCTCCCACAACATACACTGTCAACGCTTTAAATATAAAATAATCACAATTTCCTTGATTTTTAACCAACGACGTGATTCGAAAAAAAAGAAACCTTTTGGAAATCATCTAATTTACTGTGAGAAAGCGTATATATTTACAGTATAAAATAGAAATCACGAAGTACGTTCGACGATCGACAAGATTCCATGATCAATTCTTTCATGCCACGCAAGAATAATACGAAGTAAAATAAACAAAAAATAGAACAAGAGGGAAGTGTATATGGAATTCTCGATGCGGGGGGTCGTCGAGCAGAAGGCTTATCATGCTATTATCAATTCGCTTCTCACGCATTTTCTCCAAGCGAAGGAGCAAAGGCACAAGCACGAGGAGATAGTAACAGAAGTAAATGGACAAAGCAAGATTTCCGCGAGACCTTTCGTATTACCAGCTACGAAATGTTCGTATATATATGTATATCATACACTTTATTTCCCACACAAATGTAGGCACAGAGGAGCCTATATCCTCTTATCGGAGGCACATACTCGCGTTTCTCTCGCCACCACTCGACCGAACAGCGATATGTACAGGTGCCACAGCTAATTCGCTCTCGTTCTACCTTCCATTTGTATATGTTTCTATATATCTTTATTACATATACTGATAGAAATATAAATATACATGCATTGGAATACGCTGCATATGTATTTATGGTGACACTGTACAGATATTCTTAATTTCCTGACACGTGTACAAATGATCGTACATATGTAGGCACTTTGCATGGTGAGCAAAAGAGAGAGAGAGAGAGAGAGAGCGAAAGAGAAAATCGTGAACATACCAGATATATGTCAAGCACGTATTTGATCTTCGTGCCTCTTGCTCTCCAATCCGACTACATATAGGCACGTGGCTTTCGAATGGATGCCATATGGTCTATGTCCCATAGAGTACATATATAGAATATTTCCTATACATTTGACCGCACTCTTAATTACGTTATCGCGGTTAAAAGCGTTTTCGCTGGTATTCTCATATCGTGCATTTTAGGCTAGTGTCATTTCCGTGGCTTCAACATAAAATTCAATTTGAGTTCGATGTTGAAATGAAGCTTCGGCCATATGACAAATTTCAGTATCGATTTTTGGGACTAGAGCTAGGGAATTTTCGTTCATTCAAATGCAAGTTTGGATGTGCCTGCAATAATTATACTGACCTACAGATGTGTTGGAATATTGCATAGATTTATTTTATCGGCAATAAAAGTTCTGTCGAATTTTGTTATTTATGTTCTCAAACCGTGGAAGACGATTAATATGAGTTCTCGCATTCGTTCCTTATGTACGTCTTCCTCAAGCTCCAGATATGTAATCCCATTTAGTATATATCCGTTAATGGTTAATGGTAGGCAAAGTGGTCAGCAACCGGAACAAGGCCTAAGTCCGTCTTAAATCCCGTCGGAGAACCCCCTCCCGGCATCTTTCTCTTTAGAAGGGAGCCTGTATAACAGCCTGGTTTTTGGCTTGGCGCAGTCGAAACCCTTTCCCTAAGTCGTTGCACCTCATACCGCTAGTCCTAATCCTGCATGGAGAACTATTGACCCCCCGAAGGCAACGCGTGTGAATCGACCAAGAGAAACACTACCGTATCAAACTCTTGTTGGAGTCTCAGTCATCGCTGGAAGCGTAGATTGAAGGCTTCTCGACCGAAAGACGAGAGTCCAAGTCAAATTGCCCTCGAGCAATTGACGAAGGAAGACGACCATACCTGCAAACTGGCTCGCAGACTGCAGTCAAGCCGCATACACAACGGATGGATGAGAATTATTGGCTCGGCGTTTGCTCGTTAATTATCGAGAAGTAATCAATGTCAACTGCCATAACTGCATTCCCTCTCGTATTCTCTCAGATTCCTCCGATCATATTCCACACGCTGTTAAACTCAACGGAATTCATATTTATGATGCATTTTTTTTCTTTGTGCCAATGGAGCTAGCATTGACTAGCAGCGCCAACATGTATATACGTAAGAGAGAATCTCGTGACAATTGAATTTCCGCGACGTTATATATCGGCCCTCCGGCCAGGACAAACTTCCCAGTACACTTAATCGTTATTCAACTATAATATGCAAGGGAACAATAATATAGAGTATGGCCGAGCTGAGAGGCATCTATACGCCAGCAGTAGAGAACGCCTAACATCCCTATCCAGTGGACACCCTAATCGACCCTGTATGCCTAGGCAAATAGTACGACATTAGGATTATAAGAGATTACTAATCGAGATTTATGCAATTCGGGCCTTCGCCGTTACCAAAACTTGCCCATCAACCAAGGTAAACATGTGCCTTGATCAGAATATAATCGAAATTTAATTATTGTCATAATTCGATGAGAAAAACAAATCCTTTGGCTAAAACAGAAATATATATTTTTTGATGACGTCAAAATGATCAGTAGTTAAAAATAAAATCTAGAACCAAAGAAAACGACAGGGAACTCATTCTAATAACAACTCAATCAACAGAAACTTGTGACTAAAAAAAAAACAATCGGAATGCCTTTTTAATCGATTCTGGCATTTCGTATTCATTAGCTAATTGTGGCTAATGATAACTTTTTTGCCTCATGATGCTCCCACTAAAAGAAATCAGGCTTTTCTCCAGTTTTCTTGATCCCAAAAAACCCACCCCGTATGAAAGCTTGGTTATGTTTGGTTTGATATTTCGTGACTAACACGAAAACTACATTATACTATTCAAATGATCGGGTCACGAGAGGTAAGCACTAGCGGCTCGCTCTACGGGAAGTTGACACTGTTGTTTCTGAGGGTGGCCCGAGGCCATTGCGAATATATCTTAGCTTCGATATACATGAAAGACATACACTCGGTCCTTGTTCTGTATATGTACATACGTATCTATATATATATTACTATATACCTGTTATATCGCGTTATATCCGTTTGGGGTTGGAAAACATCCAAACGTCGTAAGAGCCAAAACAGCTTCTGCTCTGTCGCCACAATACACGTTGATCAATAACGTCGAGTAACCGTTTAAAATTCATCACGAAGATTCATGAATATCGTAAATTGTTAAATCTTATATCATTATTTACGTTCTGTGACTGTAAACTAAAGTAAACTTTATACTTTTGAACAGAAAAGAAAAAAAACAACAATAAAGAGACATACATGAATTACGTGTTGTCGTTGAGTCTATGAGGCTTCAGGGACTCCGGTTTATTATCATGCTCCAAAAGCAAATGCAATTAAAACTTCTTAGAAATAACGTAAGCATGTCGTGCACAAAATTGCTTTTCGACTTAAGCAGGAAACGAAGATTTAAAAAAACATGTTTTCTTCTCAACACGGAGAAGTGTAGTGTTTTATTTTTGGTTGTGAAGAAAAAAAAACAAGATTATGTTAAAGTGACTCCCAAATGGGTCCAGAGGTGGAAAAGAACCGGAAGAGAAATAAAACACCCTCATGGTAATTCGCGGTTTATGACGCGCGACACGATTACCGCGCGAGTGCGGGTCCCTCGCTCCATCTCTCTTTTTGTCACTTCCCCGCCATCCACTTGCCCTTTCGTTATAATTGAAATAAGAATGATGCTCAAGGAAGTTTTTCTACACGCTTCAAAACCACCGAGCCACCAGGGTCTCGTAACGCTTGCATTCGTTGGAAAATTTCTCAAGATTCTTGGCGAATATTGCTTTTTAATTCTGGATGGTCTCCCTGTGTCTCTCCCGTTCGTTTAGGTTCTTTTTAAAGTGTTCCTCTGATGATGTCCCAACCCGGACGAGCATTAAACGTTACGAGTGTACAGCACAACACAAACTTCTCTCTCGCTCCGCCTTCTTTCTTTCCTTTTTCTGCTAGTTATTTTCTCACCGGGTCCTCAACCACGCCGATATTAATCCCTGCAAGTTTAATGTTCTCTCGCGACCCTAATTTCAATACTACAACCTTCATCCCCCTCCTCGTCTTATCCCCCAACCCACCAAGGAATAATTAATTCTTCCTTTTCTGATTTTGTCTTTGCGACCGCCACGCAATGACAACTTTTTTTAACGACGAATATAGTCTTTTTTTAACAACGAATATAGTCTTTACAGATGCAATATTGTATATCAAAGTTTCACCCCCGCTCGAATCCACATACAAAGATCTTTGTTGTAGAAGAGAAAAGTAAAAAGCATGGATGGTCGGATGAGGAAAAAGGATGAGAGGAGGGAACGTGATCAGAAGGACGTTGAATCGAAGGGAGTAAAAGAGATAACGAGAGAAAGAGAGAGAATTAGAGATAGAGAGAAAGATGATAATCTAAACGATCGCAAAGTGGGCTGCAGAAACGCGCCGAAATTGGCAATAACAGGATATGCCTGAGCGCGGTGCCCCGGTGCGAGAACTTCCTATTCTGGTTAGCATTCAAATTGAATCTTCGTGGCGGCCGGTCGTGAAGAGTTACCGCCGTTAATGGACCTCGCGAACGTTCTCAAATTGCTGGCATATAGACCCTCTGCTTGGTGTCTGCTGTTAGTGGAGGTCGACGAAAAGCAGTATTTCGTTTCTCTTTTCCTCTTCATGCCTCCTTTCCCTTTACGATATCAGCTCGAATTTCTTTCTCTCTCATTCTCTGTACTCATTCCCCTTGCGTCATGTAAACCTGTGGTCGCGAATTCAATCGACGAATTTTTAATGAGCAGAATAATCGGGTTTACGTGATGAAAAAGATGATATTCACTTGAGACACGCTCACAACTTTTACCGATTAATTATTAATCCAGTGCCTCGTGTATGAGCAAAATCGATTGATCACGCATTCAAAACTTTATTGTCATGTTTGTTGATGGAAATTCAGTTTATGTAGAGAAAGTTTGACTTTACAGGTGAAAACGATCGAAAGTGACATGATTTTAATGTTTTTTCGATAATGTAATTCAAAATAACCGAAATATTCATTTTTCTGATACAGGAATGATAAAATGTATTGAAGATTATTTATAACTGTTATTTCAGCACATTCCATAGCAGCTTCTCTTTCTTTCTTTTATTTTTCAATTTCGAGTGTTCGTAATGATTTTTAATCAGGATATATTTAAAAATGGGTTTGCTGCATGATAATGGGCAATAAAAGGGGACGAGGTGACCTTATGGACTGCGAAAAAGCCATAATACATACGTATAGTATATGGAAGCGTACGTTACGAGCTTTTCGGCTCATTAGCCACGAACCCAATTCGAAGATCGCGGGAGAGGATTCATTCACCTATACGTCAGCGAGGGAGAGCGACAAGACGACAAGGGGTTGTTCATGTCTGTCCTGGGACCAGGAACGAGTAAGAGCGAGAAAGAGGGTGCTGGTATAACTGCATATAGTCAGAATTTCACCCTCACTCAGTCGGGTCTTTTTTTCGTTAAAACCAAAGTAGCCCTTCCCCTGGTTTAGACTCCGGAAGCGTTCTATCGGGTTACACGGTTGAAAAGTGATTTTCAGTAGCGCGAGTTTCAGTTGGGGATCACCCCACTTTCGTGCACAAGGAAAGTGAAGAAATTGAACTCTCGTTTTGGCTTGTTTTTGTTTATTGGCACTCAGAGAAGAAAAATTGAGAGTTGAATAAAAAAATGCATAACCATTCGTCAAAAAAGCAATGCATCGAAAATGCAATTTTGAAAATAATTTCTAGTGCATGATAATTCCTTTTTGCCACAACGTAGAAATTGAATAAATATATTAACAATAATAGATGATAATTGATGTTTCTTTGCCGAATTGAACATCTCGACTACCCCTTACTTCGTAGTGTAAGGGCATTTTTTCGTTCTGGACTCGTACTAACGACCCTCTCGTCGTCGTCGAGATTCGAAATGGCTAATTCAGCGCGCGGTGATTCCCTGGGGTAGTGAGGGTAGCAAAATCTTGGGTTTGGTAGATTCGTAACCTTGCTGGCTATGTCATCGTCTCATGTAGTCAAGACACGAGAGAGTTGGACAGAAAGAGGAAACGTCCAATGAAGCAAATATCGTACAGCAGAGGACGAAGAGCAAAACGGCAGGGACGAGAATCGGTACGAAATTCAACGAGGGAAGCAAGAGCAACGGGGATCTCCATGTCTTAATATAATTCTATTAGAGGTAACTATGCGAGCTCTCTGGTCTGCAGACCATCTCCATCGTTGGATTTAATCACGAAGCCAGCGAACCGTGCGATATTCTCTCTCTTCTATTACGAACCCTATTCGACTTTGCCACCCACCCATCCGTTAGTCCACTCCCATAACCCAGGTAGAAAATTCATGTGTTCTATATGCTCACTCCACTTAATAAAGTATTTTATTGTGCGACATATTGTCCAGATGGTTGATGTACTCGTGCAAAAACGTTTTTGTGATAAACCAAATTTACACTGTTACACTTAAAAGTCTCATGTTTCAACTGATCTTCGGCAATTTTCGAAAGGACTCGTGTTAAGGGAGAACGAATTGTCCAACAAATTCGTATTCGATATCAAATAGTAATGCTATATTTTTTTTCTGCTTACAGCCGAGCTCAAGATGGACGTACTTCGAGAACGGGAAGTTAAGGATAGCCTCGAGAGACAATTGCAGGACGAACAAAAGGCCCGTGGTGAGTGAGCTATTTCATCACGTGTGTTATCACTCATGCATTTCTGAACTGTGTCAGCAGGGAATTAATATCTGGGCAAGTAGGCACAAAATAATGCCCTGATATGTCGCCAGATATTTTTGTTCATTGAAAAATAGTCTTTACGGTTCGAGACCGTAATTTCTGTGTAAAGCTATTGATTATTGGATGCAATAATCGTTTCGTGACTCGAAGATATGTCAGAAGAGAAATGTTTAGCAGGGGTGTATCGAGTGTCTCGAAACGGGTTTTCATATCAAGGGTTAACTTGGTAATAAATCAAGAAGCCTTATAGGACACACTTTGCTATAAAGTTCCGTGCACATCCGCGATGTAAAGGGATTGCGAAGGAAGAGAGAAAAGATAGAGAAGCGTATATGTCAGTAGAGAAGGGCCTTGGACTGTAAAGGTTTTCGCGTGCCCTATTATTCTGTGTTAAGGGTTGGCAATCATTTTGCACATTGGCATCAAGCTTTTGGATCCATAGCCACCGACTCTGGCCTATATCGTCGTTTTGTGTTGCCAAAAGGTTATCAATACAGCTATAACTTCGAGGCCAATTCATGTCCCCATGTTTCATCGCTCTCCTTACGATCTCGAGAGTTTCACTGGCATCAGCGACTCGCTGCACAACGTTGGAACACTTGTAAACACCGAAGTAATGTAACGTAACGTTAGCAAATGAAAGATTGAGAAAGAAAGAGAAAGATAGAGAAGAGAAGGAGCGTGGACTATGCCAAAGGCCGTGATCGCTCAACCAAGTTTGTATCGGATGTCAGTCCGTAATAGAATAGTTGTCTCGTGTTTATGGGCTGGTTCCTTTGACCGCGGCTTATCCGGCAACTCGTCTCTTTCACTATTGATGCTGTTTCTCTCGTCTCTCTGTCTGTCTCTCTCGCTCTCTCTCTCTCTCTCCCGCTTTGTCACTCGCTCATGTACAATTCTCGGGACTCTCCAACCATATCAGATACTGCCGTATATATATTCTTGTATTATATGCTTTTCTCCGATGATAGTCAAGTTTAAGACAACCCTCGATCATTGTCTTCGAGTTGAGACGGAGAGAAGCCAACTGAATTATCAAAGTCCCTTTCGAAACTTGTATGTCCACTGGGATCTACTCGTGTTCTATTGTCCTTCATTGAGTAAAAGTACGAATCGACGGCCTTGAACTCGTATATTTTGAGTACCGAATATCTTATAATGGACAAGGGTGAGAAAAAAATGTACAAATTCCTCCTCTCATGCTGACTCTTCCCCTAGAAGTGACGTCCAAAAATCACACATAAATCCTACAATGTTGGCACAAGATTTATCTTCCTATAACTTTAAAGCATTCTTTTATTTTCTCCCTCCCTCTATCTCTCCATCTCTCTCTCTCTCTCAGACACACACACAAACTCTATTTCTTCATTCATATTTTTTCCTTCCGTATCGTCGTTTCGTTTGCTGAAATAGAAAACTCTCTCGTTCCATGTCGTCTGGGATGTCATCGTCAAGGCGTGCGGAATCTATGGTCGCTGCTAAGCATTGTGGATTCAACACGAACGCAATATATGTCGTAAATAAAATATGGCCCCGGACAATACGTGCAGGATAAGTCGAAGGATGCGCGTGGTCCATCTTTACACATTCACAAAAGCTTTGCGTCATCTCACTCTCGTGTATGTGTGATATTAAACTTTTTAACTCGCTTTCATCACAAAACCATTGACAAACGAAATCATCTCCCTGCTTTTTACCAGTCGACAATCCTCAGGATCGATGACTCAAGACTCTTTCCCTTGTACTATCATTCATTTTTCACCCCATATCAAACCATATAGTTTACGCGAGATAACGACACTCAGTAAACTCGATTTATTGGAAATGGAACGTGACAAAGTCGATAAAGAGTACAACAAATAAAATTTTAATTAAACAATATATCGCGTGATTGGACCCAGCAAAATTTACGACACGCGCCTTTTCCAAGATTCTGGTGGACACAATACTCTTCAATGGAAACACAAAGCCCGGATAAAATATCAGCTAAATGAGAAAATACTTGCTGGGAACTTTATATCATCGTGAGATTACTTCGATATCAGAGCTCGTCTTTAAATTGTCTTCTTAAAAAACGATTTTGTGCCAGGCGATCTGAATTTTCGTTGATGAGGAACGAAACACCGAGGCTTTTTCCAAGATTATCCCTTTCTTATACGAAATACACAAAAAACCAGCGGATATAAAAGGAAAGAGAGTGAGACAGAGAATTTTGAAGGCAAGTAGGAAAGTCGTCTTGATTCGCAGAAGGGAAAAAATTGACTTGGTAGTGGCCAAGCCCTCGTGGTTGGTAATAGGAGACTGAGAAAACAGCCAGTCCATTAGTCAACCGCCTCGCGGTGTGTCAATACATGAATATGACAACCATTCGTGAAGAAACAGTAACGGAGCCGATCCTCATCCGGAAGTTAGACGACGAACCCCGCATGCGACACAAGACTTTCATGCACATACACACACACAACAGTTTTTGTCATTTATGTCCATTAGATTTACACTCACGATATCTCTTTTCAACGAAATGTCATGACGGAAGTTATACAAGTAATATCCAAGTTCGAAACCATCGTCAAAAGCATATCGAGTGTAAATAGAGTCGTGGTTTTATCGGTTTCGTCGATATCTGAATGATATGAGCACGTGTTGAAATTTGCGCGATAAAGTACACCTCAAAAATATAGATATATTGATACGTTTAAACGAAAATCCATCAATCATTGAATGTACATTGATTTGTGACATACAAAATGAATGTAAAATTTCGCGTTTTTCACCCAAAATCAGAAAAAGTGGTCATGACAAATTTTCACCTAACGTAATAGCCACGTGTTTCAGTTAATTTACACGAAGGTGTCGACACAAAATTGTACAAACGCCTTTTTTTCAAACTTCCAATGAACTCCACGAGGTAAAGCAAAGATAAGACGAATATGTAATTTGTGAGTCCTTTCTCCTCTTTCCATTCGTCTAATAGCATGTGAGCAAGACTCACCCGGATGATTGATGAAGTAAAAAGTACACGTGTATATGTGGTTGTCTCAGGGATATTTACGCTCGCACTTCGAATTAATATACATGTATACTCATTCTTTTTTCTTTTTTTTCTCATTCGACTAATGATCTTCTTGTAAGAGATACCGTGTCAACTGTTGCGCCCATTTGTTCCCCTGATACTTTATATCTCTCACATACTTTTCTTTCATCGCTATTCAGAGCTCGGAGTACGTTTATGAATTCTTGGTGGTAAGACGAAAGGTTTCCTCGTTCTGTGGCCTTCCCTTACTTCGATCTCAGAAAAAAAACCCAATGTCTAAAGCTAATCCACAAGAATACAGTTTTTTGTAATTTTGTAAATTGCTGCAAAAGAAATTTCGTGTACAGGATATTAACGATTATTGAATTAAAGAATAATCAATCATGAAAAGTTCGTAAGTAACTGGAAACAAAGTGTCGCCAATGAGGGTGACATATTTTACGAAGGTTTTTGTTGCTATCCTGGTAGGGGCATGAACTGACATTTTGCCAAAGGTTGACTGTACAACGCGGTGTAAGCAGCCCTAAAGATTTTGGAGAGTGTTAGGGGCTCGCAAAGTTAGCTGTGTATTATATTCTACGAGGAGTATAAGGGTTTCAGAAGTATGAAACAACCATCAACTATACATAACAGAGGCTCGAATACAAGGAACGAGATAGAACCAAAATATATACATCTTTCTAGAGAAAGAGCAAAGATATAATGTCCTATTCGCATCTTGGGTGAAACAATAAGATGACCTTTATCGCTGTAATAAATACGTCCCGATTGACGAGGTCGATGCTCTTCCTCTCATCCGTCCTGCTCTGTCCTTGGTATACAAGTTTCTCTCGTTAACCGGAAATTACTTTCATCGAATAGTCTTGGGTCATTCCCGTCGTGGTCGTTGTTGGTCGACGACGTCCAAGTAACTCGTGTTGTCGTAAAATCAGGATTCATTTTCGACGATCGATTCGATACTTATCGCGTCGCGTTAAGCTCACGTCCACATATACACATTTTCACAAAGTAAATCATTTTCTTTTTTCTCGATACAACGATAAACTTTCGTTAAATTTACGACTACTTGCCACTCTCGTTCTCGAGATATATTTTTTTTTCATTGCCAATACACAAAAAAATAAACAGTTCCTTTCCACTCTCAGGGACCGACACAGATACTCTATCCTAACGATTACGACCGATTTCCATTTTATCGAAACACATGGTTTTGAATATATGTATAAATATATACATATGTATGCACACTTATGGACGAAGTACATGAGTGAGTTGCTGGTATTTTTCGTTTCACGCTTCGTTCCTCCATCGTATCAGAAACGTCGTGATAATATTGTAATAACGCTGGACCAAGCGAGTAAAATATACACACACACTGTTATTAACGATAATAAATATAGAAAGGGAGAGGGAGAGACAGAGCAGAAACGAGAGAAGAAAATATATGCGCAAGGGTTCGGAGCTTGCTATTATACTGCTTCTGGATACGATCCGTTATTATTCGTGCTGTCTTGTGTCATATATGACGATGAGAAAATCGAGTGACTGTGCAAAAACCTTCGCATATTCGCTTCTCCGCATTCTCTAGAATTTAGTATACACATATACATATCGATTATAATGTCATACGAGAGCTCTAACTACACACGTTAACCACGAAAGCTTGCTGGTAACCGACAGCCTTCCGTACGATACTAAAACGCACCTTCTCTATATACCTGGGTTTCTTGATGGTGCGCGGTGTGGCATTTTCTCTCTGTGTTACATATTAGAGGAGAGAAGCCAAGCTTCGTTTTACAAGAAACTGCTATTATGTGGCCTTGCTGTAATTAGCCATAGGTACAGAGTGAGAGAGAGAGGGAGAGAGAGAGGGCAAGAGCAAAAGAGAAAGAGATGCACAACGATTGTTGCTAAGACAAGTCAAAAGGCCGGGAACGGAAAGTCACCTTTTCGCGTGTGTGTTATTTCCTTGTTCAATTTCCGCTTTAATAACTCTTTAATTTCCGAAAATTCGTAATTCCCGCAGTTAATTAAGAAAAGTACATCATAAACTTCATGGTTTTAATATACTTTTTTCTGTGACTCTTACCAATCGATGCAGACAGAGTATTCTGGAATTGAAACTCAAAAATATTCCAACATAAAATATTTACTCGCAGCCACGCAAAACCGTAACGTGATATTCAACCCGACACTTTTCATCCGTACACGACATTAAATGGTCGAGTATACACTTAATCACTGGCGTATGAACGAGAAGTTGGTGATATTCAACCGCGGTCATTCGCGGCATGTTCTCGGCAAACGGCATCCGAAAACCGTACAATCAAAATCACTCCGAGATTTATACCATACACACAGATATACCGTACGGTAGAGGAACCCCTCGAATTAGCCGAGCGGTAATACTGGAGATCGGGTGTCGGTGTAATTGGGACCCGAGGGACTTTCCCTAACAGTACGATTTTCGAGGCTGCTGGTGTGTCGTTGCCTCGAACCAACTCAGTGAGCTTTAATGCGATAAAGTTGATAACTCGTGCGAAATTGTTTTGGCTGTTCGTGATGATATGCAACATTTTTTAAAAGACCTCTAGAATCGTAGTTTGAAGACGAAAGAAGAACTGTAACGTCATTCGTTCACGTAGAATCATTGACAGCATTTGGTTGACAGTTAATTGTCCAACATCGCACAGCAGTCAAAGTGGAGGTAGCACTAGGGTTGAAAAGGTAAGCAATATACTAAAAGAAAAATTGATAAGAGAATCTAAATCGAGCAGAGTGAAAGAAGGTCGTCAGCGAACCGTCACATGTGCCCCGTCAATAAGCTATGAACTGTATAAACCCCACCAACCTCTATTTTTCACTTATTCTTTCTCTCTCCATCTCTCTCTTTTGGGTTTTCACACCCTCTGCTACTTCCCTGCACCCTCCATGATCGACCTACCACGACATTCGAACCTCAGCAGGGCCACCAACATCCCCTTAATACACACGCCGTCCAGTATCACGACAGAAGAGCAAGAGAGAAAGAGACAGGGAGAGAGGGAGAGAGAGATAGAGAACGACGACGACCGAACTAACGACGAACATCGCTAAAACGGAGAGTTTGGGGGTTCATGGACGAGCGATACTCCGAGTGGACGAGCACCTTTGACGCACACACCTGCTTCGGACACGGAGAAGCACCCTCGAATTCTACTCTCTCTTTCTCTCTCTCTCTTTGCTTCTGATACTCTGGGCAACATGTATCTGCCACACTCGTATCAAGAGCCTTTATTTTCGTGGTCCCAACACCTATCCTCCTCATAAACGCGCACATACGAACACGTACCCATCCAGCCTCGTTCTTTTTATCTCAAAGCCGTTCCCCTTTACAGCTTTCTCTGTGTATTCCTTAATTTCCAATGAGTCGGAATACGACACATGAAACGCTAAACTCCGCCACAAAGGGGATTGCCGAGAATGAAAGCACACGGACCTGTTCTCAACCCTTCTGTTCTATCAGTGCTGTTTATAAATCTTTCTCACTCTATCTTCTTCCATGTCTTTTGCACCCCTATTTTCTCGCAATAACTTTAGATCTCAGTAGGTAAACTACATTTTGTGCCGTTAGGATGCATCTGGTTCAATTGATACTTGGTCCAGTTTTCTCTAAATCATTGATCCAACTCTGTGTGTGCTTTCACTGTGGATGATACTTGTTTCTGGTTCAGAACTCATGTAAGAGTTCTTAACCAGAATTTGTAGAATCTCAGGTAAATGAAATATCCTGTTCATTGAATCATGAAACAAACTTTTGCGTTCGTTATGGCCTGCGTAAGATAACGTGTCAATGTTTTCTTAATATGTGTCCACTTTCGTGATTTCAATTCACCAATGCATATAAAGTCCAGGTACAACGAGACCTGATGAATCCAAAGATTCAATGAATCAGAACGAATGCACACGCAAGTGGCGTAAGCGTTGAGCCAAGATGTATGTGCGACGAGCCACATCTCGTTGTTGTTCTGTCAGAACAAAGGGGTTGTTCCTTGCTCGGTTCACTCGCGGTCTCGTAGGTACGGGCAAAGCTCAATCACTTGTCGACGTCGGACATTCACTTTTCTCCATGCTTTACTCTCCGTGTCTGGCACAACGCGATATAAGCATGTGTGTGAGTATGTCGGGTTAGGTAGACGCAAGCAATATAGAGGCAGTCGAGTGTTGAGGGGGTGGTTAGAAAAAGACAGAAAGCTTGAAGGAAAAGAGAAAGAAAGAGAGGAAAGAGAAAGGGCAGTTACTCCGACACATTCGCTTCAAAGCGATTCTCTCTCATGGTCCAAGCTTGAGGTATGTGTGTTTCTGCGCAAGCACGCAGGGTCGCCTTTCGTAGCGGTCGTTCTCAACTCTTTGGTCAATTAACCTTCCGCTAGTTGGCATAACAGCGACACAGACTTGCACATGTCAACCAGAAAGGCGAGTGACAGTACAAACTCAATGGATACAGATGTCCTTTTGGAATACTCCGGATATAGAAATGGCAAATGCCCATATGCTATGAAAGGGAACATTTAGAAACAAAGAAAGTTTAATGAGTTGAACGCTGAAGGGTTTTGTAATTAATTGAAATGAGTCCAGAGGTTTCAATCTAGAGAGCCTAGTGACTTTACACAGCTCGTACATGTGTGAATAATAGATGTGCTTTAATTGTTGGAAAATGAAGGTGCACGACCCTCACACTCTGCACCAATCTCGCATTACTTCCTTGTGCAAAGGAGGTATTATAGGTGTTGGCTTCGCGAAGGCGTGCGGTAAGTAGAGCAAGCTCTGGTTATAGGTTCTTCTTCTCTGGATAGAGGTTCATTGCAGTTGAGAACGGAAGCTGACGGTCAAAATCAATTTGCCACTACGGACTAGCAGCAGCAAGGGGCTAGCAGGTGAAGGGGAAAGAGGTAAACCATAGAGAGAAGAGAGTACACTTTCTCGCCCAGTTGATCGGCTAACCCCATACCGTTGGTGTTCGGTTCTTGCTAGGAGAGAGCTGGTATTATGTCCCGTTCGGAGGAACTGTCCACCACCGCCCACCTTGTATGCTATATGTTGTGTGGACCACACGTAACTAGTGTATCCTAGTTGGCGTGTAGTACTGCACCAACGGGATATATGTTAACAGCAGCTCGCTCACTTCATACTGCTGGGCCAACACCAACGGCATCAGTAGTAGCGCAGAGCTGTACGAACAGGCTCCAGGAGCTTCAAGGGTATGGTATATGAACGCAAGCCTGGCGCAACCAGGGATAGGTACCGCGGTCACTTTGTGAACTAAGCTGGCTTTGCCCGCTGTTTAATTAAGTCCTGCCTAGACTACTCACTCCGCACTCTCGCTCACTCAGTTACGAGACCTGGACGACTACCACCATTACCACCACCACCACCAACACAGTCAACCGTCGACCAAGCAACCCCCAGCTTCTCTTATTTTTACTCTTCCTACTCCAGCTCATTTGCCCCTATTCCCTTTTCGAAAGCTTTCATTCTCTCGTTCAGAGAGATGGGAACGAGAGTATTCTCCGTGTATACCGATCTCACTCGCTTTACCGTGCAACCAGTTCACGAGATCTCGTAAACGTGAGGCACTGTTGCTTTTACATTAGTAGCAGCGAAAAAAAAAGACCGCGGCATATCTGTTTGAAGAAAAGTTTCAACAGACGTAACTACAATTCAAATGTAGGGATAAATTAGTTTGCTAAATAGGTCATTTCAGACAATGGTGATAAACCTTTTTGATAGTTCATCATCGACGACCATAAGTTACTTAAGAGCCAAGGAGTTTTAGGATTGGATACATTTTTCATAATAGCTTCATGCAGGACAAACAATTCGTAGCTGCCTTGCTGATCATTGAAATCACCAGTCGCGCTACTGAAATGCCATCCAATAAATTCCCGAGGTACACGTACAAAAGAAATAATAAAAATCACGGTCAACACGATAGGTCGAATGTTTCCACGGTCGTGTTATTCTATATACCGCGTTGTAATGATTTAACTAAATGATCTCAGCCCCGGCTTTCCGTAGATCGTTTCTGGTGATTTTTTTTTCTCGGTCCTGCATAACTTCCCCCCCCCCCCCTCCACCCCCGAGACTTTCCATTAAACATGATATAAAGCCAGTTACTGCCATGCGGGATGTACGTGTCGGTTAAACGTGGCGCTCCTTTACAACGGAACGTTGAAAATCCAACAACCTTCGCACGCGCGTATGAATTCGTTCGCGCATAACATCGAGCTTCCGTAATATAATTGTTAATGCGCTGATGGGCCCTCGGGCTCCCGTCAGCCGAGGCCTGCTTATGCATTGTACACGCCGCGTGGTATAATGTACGGTTGGTAACGCGCGTCCGTGGGTATATACGTCGACTAGCAGCAGCATCAGCAACCCCTTACGTAAAAATAGACGCACATCGGCTTCGACTACACACTGGCATATCAGTAGCAAATACAGTACGATGAACACGCCTCTCGCGTTATACTCTCTTTCTCTCGCTTTATCTCGCTCTCAGTCTTTTTCCTCTCTTATGCTAGCATAAAATATAATAATCGCGTACACACGTTCGCTTTGTATAAGAAAAAAGAAAATAACACATACTCACACACGTACGTGAGAAGAGAAGCTGCGTCTCATCAACCCGTTGTTATAGACGTATCCACACACATCTATATTTTTCTTCTTCATCCTCTATAATACGATTAACGTCGTCTTATTCTTATTTTTATATATCAAGCGCGAAGAACAACGTTTCAGCGTTTTCTACTCGCTCACATGGTATATCGATGTTTTCTCTGCCTCTCTCTTTGTCCGCGTCTTTTTCGCGTCCTGATTCTTCCGAGCCAACCATACGTATATGTACTTTTCCTTCCCCGTCTTTTCTTTTACTCTTTTTTTCATATTTTTTTTTGTTTCCACTAGTATAGCTCGTACTCGATGCTTTTCTTGGACCGTTGATACCCGCGAGGGTACTGCATTTTATATTGTACACGTGTTTCTTCGTGCTACTTTATATCGTTGCCATGCTGAAGGACGTCTTTAGGAAGAACGCTTTACCGAACATACAAACACACGTACATACGCAGTAGTATCATGATAATAGATTCGCGAGAGCCTTCCAAGATCGACGATGGAACAGAGGGAGCTTTGGTACACGTATATCTTCTAGTCTCTCTCGTCGTTGGATGCCGCGGGGTCAATTTCCCCGGTTAGATGGATAAGATAATTATATATGTACCACTTTTGCATAATTTTTGCTTGGGGCCATCAACCGGAAAAATTCATTATTGCCGTGTGGACGGAAAGTAAATAGCATGAGAGCAAATGATGGAAATTTGGTAATAAACTTCTTGATTCGCATTGTAAGTTTTTTAATTCTGACGGCCTGTTGGATAAAAATTAGTATTGTTTATACCAAGGAAGTTTGTTCGAGTAGTCGAAGGGTAAATTCGAATGTTTCGGCACCTTGTTCATCGTCATTGCAGTTTAAATCATATAGAAATAGCGAGTAAAATGATAAACTGCATTCTTTTCTGATCTTGGCAAACGTGCGGCTCTTATGACTCTCAAGGACTCAAATATTGAAAATGCCTCGAGTGCAATCGCGAGACCTCGTGTGCGCATATTCACAGTAAATGTGACGAGAACTTTATGTGGTGAATAGAAGTAAATTAGAGAATATAAAACTATTAGTGGAGCAAAGAAAATCCTGATGCATATGAGATCTTCTGTACAAAGTAAATTTTAATTTCGGTCGAATTCTGCTATTGTATGAACTATTAGTCACATAATTGATAAAAATTGAATATGGAAATGCATAATCTCGACACTATTGTTCAATTTTCTTGTTGAAAATATCATAAATTATTATTTCTTCATTATAATCATTAGAGTTTTTATGAAATTCGGTTTTTTTTTTCTACAACTTTTTAGCATTGGTGATATGAGATTCATAAATGTGCTTCCCCTTTATAAATTCCTTTATAAATGCTTAGCCTTTATAAATGGATGGAGAAAACGAAGTCGTATGTATACGCTTGTATACTCGTGCCTAATCGTATTTCATTATAATGCTTGGTGGCACCGCGGGTATAATAAACAAAGAGAGGACGTAAGAAATACCGCTCACGGGTTGTACATACTCTCGCGAAACATAGCTTCTGTATGTACTGCTCGTAGAAGCAACAACAGTATCATCGAGAGACTCCCGCCACCCACGCAAGCACCGTTCACCATTCCTCTCGGCAGTCTATACTCGCGCAGACAACGCTGAAAGCTTATTTACACTCATATGCCTAAGCAAGAGGACGTAGGAAATAACGAAAGATAGAGAGAGAGAGAGAGGGAGCGAGAGAGGGAGAGGGAGACCTCGAAATTTTGTTGGAACACGGAATTTAGATGAAATTGCGGAAATTACTTCGGCGCCAGAACGTATAAGGTGAGGAGGAAGAGAGATAGGAAAAGGAGGATACGTTCACATGAACTCATCCTTTATCCACAGAAACCAACGCATTTAAAGTGGAAGTAGACTAGAAGCACGATAATGTTAGTTTCGCTCAATATCATGTACATTAACCAATGACGCTTTAACAGGAATTTTGCGACAAAACTCTTTTGTTTTTAATCCTCGAGAAACTTGAAGCCGCAGAGGAATGTATAAACGAAAAGAATCTCCGTATAGACATTATTCAATATTTAAATTTGATAAAAACTTAAATACACTTGGAGAGAAATATTTTGAGCTTCTCAAAAAATCAATAAACTCGACTCTGTATTATACAATGTTTATTACTATTTTGTGCAGTTACAATTATGTTCAAAAATGTATGTTTACATATTTTAGTATATTGGAATAGACGGAGTAATTTATTTCATTGGAAAAACGTCTAGCGTTTAAATATGACGAATATTTCGAAAAATAAAGGTATCAAATATTCATAATAACGCTACCACGTGTTCAACTGTGAGCCCTTAATCTAAATTCATTAGGATGTACATCAGCCAAAGATAAACTTGAAGTTTCTACGAGTTTATTTTTTTCACTCAGTAAAAATTCAGTTCTTTCAGGTTTTTTGTTTCACTGAATTCATTCAAAAGTGTGACTATAACGCGTGCCAACGAAACCTCGAATTACGAAGAAAATTACGTGTGTTGTTCCCCCGAGAGGGCGTAAATAAATAAAGCCAAATGTGTAACGGTGATAACCGGTGATTATGAGCCTGCGGTGTCATTCCTAACCAACCGAGACCTACCCGGCCACTGCTCTCATGGCGACACAGCAACTCACTCACAGTCTTTTTTCTCCCCTTTCTTTGGTCTATCCATTCGTCTCGGATCCAGTCGATGAGACAAACAAAAGAGCAATTCGAGCGTGAAACACACCAAACGCTAATTACGACTCACAATCCAAACATTTAAAAAGCAGTAAAAAAAATATTAATATCGTGGTAGGTAATTTTCGCAATGGCCCTGAACATGAAATTCTCCGTTGAAATTTATAATCATTTTGCAATACATTTAATTGGACGTTAGGACGAAATCATCGTATCACTAGATCAAAATAAAATGATTTTTACTTTTTGAACCGAATGAGTTGAAATTTTGGTTTGTTTCGAAACAACTTACAACATGCGACAGAGAATGTTCACAGTTGGAGGATTTAGAGGGTTTAAAGTAGCAAAGGGATAGAAATTTAAGAACCCACCCCTTACGCTCAAAATTCTCTTGTAAAGTAACATCCCCCTTAAAGCCTCAATGTTGGACTGTCGGTCTGACTGTAAGCTACTGTATCGCCCCCTTCTCCCCATTCACCTTCCTCTCAGTCTCGACTTGTTTCCATAGCTTTCTATTATGCAAGCCCTTCCTTATTGGCAGTAAACGGGCTTACCCTTCCTCTCGCTGCCCCCGTTTCTCGAAGTCACTGCTGGTACGAAGCCACCATCCAAATTACGACCGAAAGCATATTTCTAATTATTAGCTTCATTGCTAGTGTTAAAGGGGCTCATTTCTGTCTCTGTGCATCGAAGACAAGATCAACGATGTCATAAAACTTCAATGGGTTTTGCCAGCAGGCTTCTTGTAACGAATGTCGAAATGAAAATTTATAGCAAACTGATTAATGTGAATATCAATTATAGAAGTATGTAGTTTTTCAAATGTTTTTTTACTCTGGTGCCAGCAATAACAAAATCTAAAGTCATTTTCTTTGATTATATATTCATGTATGAATGAAAATGAAGACAAAAAGATCCATTGTTTTTAGTCATTACTTCATAGTTTTGAATTCAAACGTAACTACGTAACCTTCCTTCAAAACCAATGAAAGTAATCTCAAATGTTTGGATCCAGTTGACATTGTATGTTCATGATCAATGTGTTTTTATGAATGTAAAATAATTTTTTAGTCCTCGATTTATTAGCAGTGTTATGCATATTTCGAAATGCATTGAACCAGCTGAAATCGAATGTGACATGTGTACGTGTACGTAAAAAAATCATCAATTGCATCAGTATGGGAAGTAGTGGGGTCTGCACAAACAGGCGAGTAACGTTTTAGCTACGTGTTCACGTCGCCACGAATGATCTCGTTCGCCACAACCAATTTGGCGTGGGCGAATGGTTCATAGTCATTGATGGGTCGTATGCGTTAACGATTATGTTTCGGCTGTAATCATCGGAATGATTGTCTCGATCGTCGCTCTAATAAAGTCCGATGGTTGCGAGAGTACGTGCAAAGCTTATCCTTCACTTTCTCCCTCTTCCCTTCGCCCATTCCTCCCCTATCAATGGTCGTGCAGTCATTTCTGTGTACACAGCCCGTACACCCGTGCAAAGTGTATACTTGAACGTTGCACAAACTCGGCTGACCACGGTTATACCATCCAACTAGATGACGATGATGGTGCGCGCGCGTAATTACGCTTGATCCCCATTTGAGGACGCGGCGTCGCGACGCCGATCGACCAAAACCAACGACCAAAATCATTGTGAAATGTGTGCGGTTGTTTCAGCATAATTGAGATTTCTCCCTTCTCCATTTTTTCACCAATTAACAATTTATATTGCGTTTTTGAAAAAGTCAACGATGTTATAAATGTTTTCATTGTCGATTATAATTTCGTTGGAGGATAAAAAAAGACAATTTTTCGTGGTCATTGGCGCTAAATATTTGCTCTGTGGAAACTGTTAATTCTTGAAATTACAGAGAACAATAAATTCGTAATGTTTATTGGGAATACATTGTTTTTTAAAATAGTTTAATATCTGTGACGAGAATATCTCAAAAATCTATCATCTATAATTGTTTTTTTGGTTATTTTTATTTGAATAAATAGATACCTTTGAAAAAATTGAAAACCCTAAAAAGTTTAAAAAAACCTCGTTAGTCGATGAGCTTAAAATCTTCCTTATTCCACGATTACTGGTATTCGGACAATTCCTTCGGCTTTGAGGGATCGTGAAATCGACCGAGTAAGGGTCGTAAGAGAGAAGATTCGAAGAGTAGAAGCATTGAACAATCTCAAGACAGCAGAAGAGCTAAGACGTTCGCGGTTTCGCGCGAGAGACGATCTTGCGAGTGGAAACGAAGGGTCCTTCCGTAATTACGTCAACCGCAACCACCGAACTACCGTTACGCTCAAGGGTTTGGGAGAAAGTGCCTTCGACCTACCCTCTGTATCTCTCTCTCTCTCCCCCTCTCTCTTTCTCTCTGTGTCTCTCTCTATGTCTTAAATTCCCAACCCCATTTCTGCTGTTCCCGCCACTGCGCGTTAGCTTCTCTCATCCACAACCCCTTTGACCCTGTGAATAACAACGTCAAGACTTTGGGATTGCAAAGTCTTCTCACTCGATGTCTACTTCACTTGTAAAGTCTCAACGTAGGGATTATAATGTGCTACAGAATTCAATTACTATTGTAAGAACTCATTTGCGAAAATATCTAATGTGTTAAATATAAAAAAATGATGAAATTTTCAATATTGTGATATTGTGTCTTTACAACTGGAAATTCGATTCAAAAACATTGACCGAGGTGTTGTGCATAAACATTGAGCGAAATAATTTATGGTCACTCTAATAACAGTGATTATTTACCACCCAATTGTTTATAGTTTCATCGGAACTTAAACGTGTTTTAAACATTTTTATTCGCTTCATTACAATCATAATTAAAGGATGAAACTTGAAATTTACAAATGCTCGTCGAGGGCGAAGTAAAAATACATATTGATGCTACTGGCTATTGAACGAGCTCGTGTTGTCTGAATTAGTGATGGCAAAAGCCTCGAGCGTAGCCGCGGTTGTTTGGGTGAGAGAGACTTGTAAACTGTAATTGCATTAATTGCGGTGATATTTCGGACCCAGGTGCCTCGGCACCCGCCGCGGCTCGTTAATAGCAGCCATTATCGTTCCAACATATACATGTAAATATGTACATAAATATGGCACTCCTTACAAATGTATGACACATACTAAAATGCTAAAAATTAACAAATTGTTGAACAAAAACTTCCGAACCATAATGATTACCTGTTCATATCAAATTTACGTATTTTCTGCAATCTCAAACTCTATCTATCAAGTTATTCTAATGTTATTGCAAGACTTAAAGCTGAAAAAAAAAAAAATAACAAATACAAGTTTATATTACAAGATTAAACTTTGTTTCATCGTGATCGATTTTGCCTCGAGGAATGTTCCGATCGATTATTACGCTGGTCGCATATCGATACGCTGAAAGCTTCAATATTGGCTTGTGTCACCAGCTCATAAGTACATCTATATGATGTGTTGGTGCACGCCTTTAACCGGGTGCACACGCATCCGCCCGTGTCCGAGCGCAATTCTCTTCTTTCGCCAATGTTCACTCTCTCGTGGACTAACGCCTCGCAGCTCTTACCCTGTACGCATTACGTGTACACACTTATTACTATACAGTGCGCTGTTCGGTGTATATAGTGGTATTCATAATAAATATACACACACACACTATGTATATGAATATGTCTAATAATAGTATTAATAAAAATAGATAATCTGCGATCTAGTAATGAAAAAATTCTTTTTTCATAGTATTTGAATTTTTAATAGAGAATAATAGAATTTTCATGAAAAATAAACGATTATATTTCATTTGAATTATTTATCATCAGAAGATTTGATGACAAGTAGCAGAACCACGCATCTTTAGATCTCAATTCCTGGCTTGGATATGTTTGTGCAATATTTGCTGAGAATCAAAAAGGCGAAACTTGCACTAATTTTTGTATAAAAATTGGCTGATCAGGACGGTCTCTGAGTATCAGCCATCGATTCGTGTATATATGACCTCATATCTATGCACGATCATCAAGGAAGCGCATTCTCTCATCACGCACACAGGATGGATAGCATCCTGATATGTGCAGACTCTCTCGTTCTCCTCTCGAGGCCACGAACTAATGACACCAGAGTATCAGCACCAGCACGAACGTAGCTTCATCGCTTCTGAAGCTGTTGCTGCCATAATACTCGTGCCTCGAATATTATCGGTGCGATATTGCCACCGCGAGAGATTAATGTTTCACTGAAAACGCTGTGTGCGATCCTCCGGTGGTCCTCTTCCATCCTTAGGATTTTCGTTCTTCTCTCTCGATCTAGTAATTTTCATTCCATCATCGTCCTCTGTCTCTCGCATGCATTCTATGACTTCAGGGGATTTGTAGATAGGACACATTTACGATTCATTGGAAATTCGAATCACGAAACGTATTGTCGTTCCTTTTCTCACGTAACATGTTAGAACGTTGATAAAACCTCGATATTGAAGAACTAGAGATTGATTTCAGATCGAACATGACTTATTGGATTCTTGTATTGGAATCTTTTTTTTCTAAAAATTGGCATTGACTAACACGCGGTCACTAAAGATAAAGATTCTTCTCTAGTACAAAACTGAAGATATCATTGGAACCAACTAAAACACAAAGATGATCAAATTTCCAATAATAAAATCAATCTTGTTTATCGATTTTAATAACGTTTTTTTTTTCTTCATACTTAAGACGATCTTATTAAGTACTTGTCATTTATGGCTAACAAAAGAATATCTTATCCACCGAATAATTCGCAGGTGTATAAATGGAATAGATAAACTATACGTGCAATATCGAACTTGGCACATTGGTGTCATCGCAAGTATCGCAACGTTCATTGGCTCGTATATGTCCACGGTTCTCCAGTTTAGTTTGCCTGATTCGAGGGAACGTGAAGAGCAATATGGGATGAGAGAAGAGAGCGAATATTATAGAGATATTGAGAGCTCGTTGGTACTCTCAACAATG
>JACEOJ010005627.1:14882-27749 GCA_013761285.1 Campoletis sonorensis | reverse complement strand
AAAAAAAAAAAAATACAACCTCATTCACTGTTTGCCATTTTGTTCGATTAATAATCTATTAACATTTTACAAAAATCAATTATTCTAACACAAATAATAGCTGACCTTCGAAACTAAGGAGCATTTTTAATTGAGACCATCATTTTGTGGAAAATGTAAAACTTGTAAATTTCAATTGAATCATTGGAATTCTAAAAACCGAAGATCAGAAAAGCATAAAAACCTAGTCAACAGCTTCAAACAATTTCTCAACTCCGCAGCTACTTCATCGGAAGTGTGATTACAATTACAATTCCACGTGCCAGTACCGAGATTCGCATCAATTCCGAGCACGAAACACAAATACAAACTAAACACGTGTGTTCGTGCTTTCGTTAGAACGTGGTGACATCGACCTGAAGTGAGAAATGGGTGGAAAGGAAAGGGGAAGGGGGAGTTCGGGGAATGAAGAGAGGATTGCAACGCGCCCCGAGTCCCTGATTTTGCCCCGTTGGGTAATGAGGTTCGGTTTTGATTAGCACGGAGACTGTTTAACGGTTTGATACCTCGTCCGTAATCGAATCCGGACCTAATCTCTCAAGTTATAACCAGATTATTGCCTCCTCCATGCATTCCCTCTCTATCTCTCTGTGAACTCAAATCCGTCAGCTATGCATACTCTATGCTGTCTTTCTCTGCCCATATCCTTTTCTATCTTCCTCTCTCGCGCTGTCTCCGGCTCTCCAACACACACACACTCAAACTTTCTTGATAGAAAGACAAGAAGAGAGAAAAGGAAATCTCTCTAGAACTGGAGACAGGAGAAATCTTCAATTTCGTGACATCTACAACCCTTATTGTCGAATCCTTCCATTTTCCCTTCTAAGGCTTTATGCTCGCTTGTCTAACACGTGCTAATCTGCAGACTAAATAAAGCACGGAGATAATAAATAAGAAGTGAGTATAAGAAATAGATATAGGAGATTTGATCTTCTATATTCTGGGAAGAAAATGTTTGAAAATTGTTGTTTAGGGAGTAAAAAAATAATAATTAAGCAAATAAGGGTAGAGGTGGTTGGAATATTTTTCGGACATTCTAAATATTTCATTTAGTGTACAATTTTATAATCTTATAATCGTAGGCTTTCATTAGGCGAATGTTCTACATCAGGTACTTTTGAATTTAGTGGTCGAACAGGCTTCAAGCTCGAAAATAGTAAAAAGAAAATAAAGGTGAGTTTTTCGACGTCTCGGTGTTCTTAGTTAGGACTGAGGCAGAAAGCGAGAACACTGATTTTAGAGTAGTATTAACGACAAGGCAGTAAAAATGACGGTAAAAAAATGCAAGCAAAAGTATTAAAAAAAAAAAAATAGTAAAATTAAAAAGAAAAACATTAGAGATGGTTGTTCAAAAGAGGAGATGGAGGATAGATGGGGATTTTAAGTCCCACAGTATAATTCCCTATCGCACTCGAGGCGTCTCTTTTCTTATATGTATCTTTGCTTCTCTCTCATTCTCTTCTTTATTTCTGGAGTCGACGTCGTTACTCCGAAGATCGTCGTTGCATTCCTGTCTCATACTCACTCCCCGCGTCTCCTCTTCACTCATTCCTCCGTCACTAATTTATATTGCTGCCATGTTGAATCGATAGTTGTCGTAAGAATGTTGAGATACAGAGTAAGAGTGAAGAGAGTCTGTAGTGCGAGTTGAATGTGGTAGTATAGTCGTGTTAGGTTACAGTTTTAAACGTGGCCAAATTATACGTTCTCTCGAGTGAAGCACGTTTAAAATATTCCGACATCGAGCAAAGAGCTCTGTACGTATGTATGTACGTTATACGAGAAAGACAGAGAGAAAGAAAGAGAGAGAGAGAAACTATTTAAAGAGAGAAAAATATATGAAGTAAGAAAAATAAGAGAGAGAAGGAACTAATGCAGAAGCCTGAGAAAGGGCAAAATAAATGTTACGGTATTACGGTGGCCAGAGCTCGAGCTCTGCGAGCCCAAGCGACTTTGCTTGCTCTTATGTATCCATGCACAAGTTTCATTTATGCGTGTGTGTACTACTGTATGCTGTAATGCCGTTCAAAGAGGGCTGGAGGGACAAAAACAGAGTCTTTACATACACCGCCCCTCGATTGGTCGATCTGTATTCAAAATGGCCGATCGTCGACGGTAAAATGGCGTCGCGACTTTAATGCCTGGTTGTTACGATAAATTTGACGTTTCTATTCGTACCTCACCCACTCTCACGAGTATCACGTTCCCCGTTTCTCCATTTTCGTCTACTTCTTCGTCGATAATACAATCGAATGAAAATTCGATCGGAAGTACTCGAAGAAAAGTTCTTTTACATCGTTTCTCGTGGAAATCAGATTTGGAACAATGTTTATTATGAGAATTATCAAGTCCCAGAGTTAAAAAAGGTATTCGCACGATTTTTTATTTAATGATAGAAATGGTCGTTAAACTGGACTGTAATTTCGTGACTCTAAAAACCGTTTCTCTCAAAACCGAAACAATAACTCAAATAGGAAAACTTTGAAAATAGCTATTCACTAAGAAACAAATGACTATGATAACGTTGAAATGTATGTAATTATATCAAAGTGTCGAAATCGTCGTAATTACTTATTCGAATATATTACCTTAATCCGAGAGTCTATATATTTAGTAATGGTTGTTTCTTTCCCTTTCATTGGGTTTCGTTTGGTAGTCAGCGTTAAAGTTATTACGGAGTCTTTCTTGCCGTCATCAGTCCCTCAATTGTAACCATCCGAGCGATTTAGTTGTCGAAGATAAGAGGTCTCTTCTGGAGTAAGTTCGCTCTTGTATTCGAAGCCTTTTCGTTACGTATACACATGAACATGCACAAACACTCGACGAATGTATAAACAAGTACGCAGAAAGGGCTCGGAGTAAAAATTAAAAAACTGGAGAAAAAAAAGTATCGCAAGAAATGAAGAGACTCACGTAGCCCGAGGCCAGGAGTTCGGTTTTCTCGTTTTCTCTGTTGCTCTCCTTCTCTTCCTCTCTCACCCTCTTTCTCTTTTTTGCCTTATGCACGAAAGAACGGATTCTTAATCGGACCCATTATCTCAGCGCGATCATCATCCCAAAAATTATTTCGTATTTTTTTACTACGAAAACGAAAAGTCATAAATCAAATTTCCGTACCCAAGTGCTTGTCTCTCTGCCTCCCTTTCTCATTCCTTTTTGCTCTATTTATATATGTATGTGTGCTACCTTCTATGCTCTCTTCCTAAGCCATGGGATGAACTCGCCCGAGACAATGCCGCGCGGTCCATTTAAGGATTCGAATGGACGCAATTTTCTATGGAACTTTGTAATTATGGGTAGTTTGTTTGGTGCAACGCAAGCCAAAGATCTTCTGTTATTTTCGGTCTCTTTCTGTCTCTTACTCTATTTCACTCTCTACCCCTGGGTTCGTCTTTCACTTTTTCTCGACAATCTTCAATGAGAAGATATCAGAATGATCCTTTCAGTCCCGTCTTTGGTAAATAAAAAATGATGTATCAAATTAACACCATCTGGCATCTAATATTTCAACTGACTTAAGTCAATGAAGCATTTTTCAAACGAATACGAAACGTAAAGTAATCGATGTTCTAAGTTGAGAGGCATCCAAAATTGAGGCAAAATAGAACATTCATTTATAAAAATCTTGAAATGTCGAAGCCTTTTTCCTTTTTTTTCCAGTCTTGAAGTCATTCTACGCACCGGTTGATAACGGCAAGTTGAAAAAAGAACGTACATTATTCTCGAGATGAAATTTCTTTATCCTGTGAGTTTGAACAGTCGTACGACCTTTTTTTTGTTCATCAATTGAGCAAAACAGATTTATAAAAAGCCCAAGGTTTCTCGAAAGATTTTTAATTTATTTATTTATTTATATATACATTGCTCGTATCTCTCCCCCGGTTTCTTCCCCAATATTTTATGTCCCGAGGCGTCGTTCTCAGTTTCGTAAGGCTTCCTCTCTTTTTGTTTTCCTTTTGACAAGAAGGGCTCGAAAATATTATTTCTGACTCGATTTGAGGATCTCGCGAATCGCCTTCAGTGTGTGCCTCGAGATTTATAACTTGTAATGAGAAATCATTAGCCGCGAGGTGTATTAGGTACGATTTTGGTAATTGCCCTGAAAAATTGGCCTTAAAAATCTTTCGGCTTAAAACGACCCCCTCTTCCCATTCATCCCTCGAAAATATATGCCAGAAGTCTTCTAACCTCGAAGAGACCGCAATCACGAATGCAACTTACCTGCTCCTGGCTCCTGACTGACCAAAAAGGAGCCATAAATCAAAAAATCTATTTTTGTTTTTTTCAACAAACTTTGAACACAGCCGATGAAATATAATTTTATGGGAATTTCTTCAAACACGATGAAAGGAATAATTGCGTTAATATTACCATTTTTTCCACCGAATTCCTCTTCTTTTATGAATGTTGCTGAATCATTTTATCTTTTTGGTATACTGTTAGATTCTTTGATTGACAAAAAAAAAATAGGAAAACCAATTGACGAAATCAATACAGTCACTGCCATCAAATTATAGTTGAATAAACTGTATACATTTTTAAAAAAATAACATCGAGTGTGAAATCTTTAGAAGAATGAATAGTCTCGTCCCATATGTACCACCGCCTGTCAAAACCTTGGTATAAAGCAACAGAAGCAGTGCAAGGGTGTAGAATAAAAATCAATCACGCTACCGTTGACGTCCAGAACTTTCCCAGTGAGGCTCACGAAAACACGGTACTTTTTTGATACAACCCTCCAGTGTCGATAAAGAAATAAAGCCAAATCCGTTTCACCGAATGATCGATGCTCCCCTCGATCCATCGTTCTTTTTTTTTTTGTTCTTTTTTACAGAAATATCTCGAGTCGTTCGTTTTGAGGGAACATTTTTTCCACCTCTTCTGGAGAGCTTTGAAGTGCTTTCCAATTTTTTTTTTTTTCATTTTCATACTAATGTATAGTGAATAGAGCATATCATAAAGAGATAGTTTCTTAATCGATCTTTTTTCTGAAAAATTACCTCGGTCCTTCTTGAAGCATAAACTGTGCGATTCATTACAGAGAAATAAACCATAAGCCCTAACCATTTGTTTTCCCGAACGCGACGAGATATTGTCTTTAGCATAAATTGGTTTTTGGATGTGATACTAAGGTTTAATTACGTGCCTGTGTATAACGAGCATTTAATTATGGAAACTGTGTGAACCGAATAAAGAAACGTTTCGTAAAAATGGATGACATAGTTTCAAATCAAAATTACAAAATATCAGAGAAATAACAACGTTCCAGGTTCGTCGACTATTCCAATCATTCAAAAAAAACAAAAATTAAAAATGCACTTTGCCTTGCAAAGAAAACATATAAGGTCTAAGTATATTTTTATTTTATTTTATTTTTCAAATGATTCAACGGTATTTTCAAGAGTTTAAAGATTGTCCTTCGTTTTTATTGCTGTCCCAGTCATTTCCCAATTTTAATTGTCTCAGTGCACGGTATTTTTCTTCGTCTGAAGATTATTTGTTTTTCAAATAAAAATTGCAAAATATTAGAGAAATAACAACGTTCCAGGTTCGGCGACTTTTCCAATCATTCAAAAAAACAAAAATTAAAAATACACTTTGCCTTGCCAAGAAAACATATAAGGTCTGAGTATATTTTTATTTTATTTTATTTTTCAAATGATTCAACGGTATTTTCAACGATTTAAAGATTGTCCTTGGCTTTTATTGCTGTCACAGTCATTTGTCAATTTTAATTCTCTCGGTGCACGGTATTTTTCTCCGGCTAGATTATTTGTTTTTCAAATAAAAAATTACAAAATATTAAAGAAATAACAATGCTCCAGGATGGGCAACTTTTCCAATCATTCAAAAAAAACAAAAATTCAAAATACACTTTGCCTTGCCAAGAAAACATATAAGGTCTAAGTATATTTTTATTTTATTTTATTTTCCAAATGATTCAACGGTATTTTCAACGATTTAAAGATTGTCCTTGGTTTTTATTGCTGTCACAGTCATTTGTCAATTTTAATTCTCTCAGTGCACGGTATTTTTCTTCGTCTAAAGATTATTTGTTTTTCAAATAAAAAATTACAAAATATTAGAGAAATAACAATGCTCCAGAATGGGCAACTTTTCCAATCATTCAAAAAAACAAAAATTGAAAATACACTTTGCCTTTCCAAGAAAACATATAAGGTCTAAGTATATTTCTATTTTGTTTTATTTTTCAAATGATTCAACGGTTTTTTCGACGGTTTCGAGATTGTCCTTCGTTTCTATTGCTGTCACAGTCATGTGTCAATTTTGATTCTCTCAGTGAATGGTATTTTTCTTTGTCCAAAGATTATTAGTTTTTCAAATACAAATTACAAAATATTAGAAAAATAGCAACGTTCCAGGTTCGCCGATTTTTCCAATCATTCAAACAAAAACAAAAATTAAAACACACTTTGGCTTTCAAAGAAAACATATAAGGTCTAAGTATATTTTTATTCTATTCTATTTTTCAAATGATTCAACGGTGGAAACTGTGTCAACCAAAAAAAGAAACGTTTCGTAAAAATGGAAGAAATAGTTAAAAATTGGAGTTGTTTTCGACCCTGTAGTAGGGATTTAGGCTTTATAATTTTTCGCAGTCACGTGTTTGGCTCATCTACTTGATATAAGAAAACATTAAGGACTAGTCGATTTATGAAAATAATCATCTATACAAGATCTTCCGTTTGTTGAGAGCTATTATTGGAAATGCACTGAAAGGTTTGATTAGCAGGAAAAAAGATGAGGGATGGGATGGTCAGGGGTCAACCGGAAATTGGTGGTACCAAAAGGGTCTTCTATCCTCAGACTTGAATCCTTACGAGAATATCCTCAGCAGTATTTACACATATACATACATATAAATATATGTACAATGAATATAGGATTGGTACGATCCGAAAGGGTTAGCCAATCTGATACAGAGTTAGCTCCGTCAGCTTGTATATTTCCGAGTGCTAGCCGACGATGATTAATGGCCGAGTTGCTCGCTTTTTTGTTAATTACTCGATCCGAGGGAACCGCCCACTGTGATATGCAGATTTTCCATTCTGATACACACATTCACACACGGTTAAGTTCATCCGTGTATTCGCCTTTCTCCTGTTTAATTTTCGACGGCTCCCACTTCGACATCATCGAACTTTACTGATACGACCACAAAACCCTTTTCATTTCGTTCGTATTATGATTTGAGTGGTTCTCGACTACCGGAAATGTCGAAGCGACCCCCCCTCATTTCCATCTATACTTTATACCAATTTTACAGTACGCTTCGTCGACAGGACTTCCATCATTATTTTTGGGTGATCCGGTTATTCTGTATTCACACAGAAGTTTGTGTAATCAATCAGGAAATAATTTTATTTATCTATCAATGAACAGCACATTGTCGTTCGTATTGATCGTTTTGGTTTCTTAGGAGAATTGTTTCCTTTGGTGCTGCATAATATAAAGATGTTTCGTCAAATATTTCATTCGCGGTATTACACAAAAATTAATCGCTACTGATTGTTTTCTGCTTTTCGCTATTTCTTGAGCCAACTATTTAGTAAATAATTGTGTCGTATATCTAAGCAATCAATGATGCAATCGGATCCTCAATTATCTTTGTTGTTTTTGTCAGCTTCCCTTCGCACAGCCTCATATTTATGCCAGGAATAAAAAATTTACACTCCAAAATCGAACGTCAGGATTTTTTTTCCAACAAGCAACCTATGGACCATGAACATTCGATAACTTGGTGGAAAAAGCCAAAGGAATTGAGAAAAAAAGAGGCTCTTTTACATTTCACACGCATATTCAAATTGGCGTTACGCACTTCTGTCTCGCGCCCTTAGGATTTCTTCATTTCCAATAAACTTCACAGTCGAAGAGAAAGTGAGCTCGTGTGTGCTGTATCAGCACACGTAGTACGCAGAAATTATTGCACTGCATCCTCCAATTATTCCATTGGCAGAGAGCAGAGAAGTAAAGAAAAATAGAGAGGCAAGAGTGAGAGAGGGAAAGAGACAGCGAGAGGGCAAGTTCAAAGGGGTTAATTCCGTGGGTTTAATATATTCACCCCTTTTTACTTGAAACCGGGGAGATTTCGTATGTATTGCCAATTTTGCATTTATACCCCCGACTTCGCGCTCGCGTTCACGCCACCCACTTTCGCCCACTTTATACTCCCTTCAACCCCCTGGCCCGAATCGCCATACTAGCCTAGCCCCATGAATAAATTCATTTCGAATTCGTCGTTTGCCACGCCGTCGTCGTCGTCGTCGTCGTCGTCATCCTCGTCGTCACGTCATCGTCGATTGCACCTTGGCATTTCTCACCTTTTTATATGGACTACCTGGCAATAACTCTTATATTTCATATCCTTCGTCACGCAGCTTGTCGAATATGTTCCGGTCTTCAGCCCATTTATCTTCGTATAGCAATGAAAATTAGTCAGTACCGATGAGTTTATGAACGATAACTCGTATCTGTATTAATAAATAATTATTTCTGGAACCTTCAATTAGTTATGCTGGTGAATTCTTCCATGTGTGACGACTTCATCCATTTGTTGATTCGTAAAATAATGACAACACCAAAAATGGATTGTTGACAGGACTTAAATCTACGTAAATTCCAAAAGAAAGACTATTTAAATAATATGACGTTTTAAAATATGCAAAGAAGAGAACAAAAGAGGAATCGCTGCAGAATCGATGGTCCACCGACGAAACGAAACTCTCAGGCGGTGCATGTCAACCTCGTCGAGAGAAACACGCTGTGATACGTTGACAATCCCCATGGCAGCAGAGCTCTTCAAGCCTGTCGACGATTCCCGCATGACCACGGAATACGACAGAGCCATTTATCAACGAGTGTCGTAAGAGAGCAGGGGAGGAAAACGATGGGGATAAAAAGTGCTCGTCATCGCGATCGGATTTTGCCGCGAGTATTCGTGCCAAAACTCAAATGACTTTACCCATAGCCTGACTTCTATCAGTCAACTGGAATGTCTCTCATTCTTCCCACGCGTTATTCTTTATCTTCGGTCGTGCGAAAACAATCTTGTTCTATTTCGAATCAAGATGAACGTAAAAATATGTGATAAGGTTTCACCCAAGTTTATCTAATAACGAATATTACACGATTTTAAATCTTGTATTTATGTATTAAGATTGCATTTCCTAGGAATGGTGGAATTTAGTCTACAAATTTTCATTATATTTCTCCTGTGTTCAGTTCTTTCTTCTTCGAGCCTCGAATAGTTAAGCTTTCTGATACATTACCTCGTGACATACTTTCGTTTACAATTTTTGAACCCTGTCTCTGTCCTGACATCGTGAAACAAGGCACAAAGTCAGGAAAGAAAGAGTAGTCCGCAAGATGAACGAAAAAGGATGTTGTGTCAGGATCTTGAGCAGGAGAGACACGTACAGATTGAAGTTCTTCTTGGTCCTCGTTCTCGGTGAAAATGCCTTACGGCAGAGCAAAGACATTCTCTCTCGTCTTGTGGGAACTATGAAGTTTCAACTATCCATCTATTCTGAGATGAAGGTCTTAAACATGAGAGAGTTAGCTGTTGGTAATTCGCGAGCTTGTGGAATTCTCTGACCATGCTCTTCATGCCTCGAGGCTGTGTCGCGTTTACGAATTTCAAACCAACCCTTCTTCCCCACTCCTATTCCTCTGATCTGCATGGACCTTTAACCGAAACTTTGACATCCCGCGGATTTTCCGGTCAGAATCCACAACAAGGTATCGACTTATTTTTTATTTTTATTTTATTTGTTTATTATTCTAATAGATGAAATCCTTTTATTTGAGCTTTTCGTTCTCTTGGCAACTTCCCCACTCAGAAAACAGATTCAAATCGAGTGGAAATTTTTAGCGGCGTTATGTACGGAGAATACGAGAGGAGGGAACCATCGAAACAGGCTCATTAAATCAAATGACGATAATTGCGGGTCTCGCGAAGGAAAAGGGGAGAGAAAGAGAATAGAGAAGTCGTAAAGTCAAAGTTATGGGTTTTGAGCAAGAGAATCGGACAGAAAGATAGAGCCCGAGAGCCTTAATCCTCCCGCACCTTCTTATTCGTTGTTTCACTTGGTTTAGATGGTTTGCGAAAGTTCTATAGATACGGGGGTGAAAAGAGAGGAGAAAAAGAGGGGAGGGTAAAGCTTGTATCAAGGGCAGCGATGTGAGGGGTAAGGAGGAATGGGCCACCCCTAATAATGGATAAAACGATCATAAATTCGACGGGAAGGCTTTTCAGGCTCTTAGGAAATATTAATTAAAATGTAATTGTTCCGTACGGAGTTACAGGAGGAAGAAGGGTTATCGTATTCCCTCTATGCCTTCTATAGTTACAATTTATACATCTATATCTATCAGAAGATAAAGAGATGAGCACCAATGTAACTCTTGAATCTTTAGAACATCCCCGACCACTGTGAGAAGTGGAAAAAGCGAATAAGCAGAGAATTCTTCGCCTCATTGTTTTCCATAAGTCTACTCTAACTCTTTCGTGACTTATTCCTGGCGGTCTTGGCCCGAACGACCTCGCGAATTTTCCGTAAGACTTATACATCGTTGCGCAGCAAACAAAAAGGCGAGAGCAGCATCACCGTGTGTCCTACACGTTCCAGCTTAAGCCCTTTTCAATTTCGACTATACTTCCATCGTTTATCCAGACGTAAATATCCAAAAACTTCCCAAACAAATCTTATATTCGCTCGTAAGAAAGTTCTCATTGTCCCGCACAAACGTATTAACGACCAAAAAACCAAGGTTCAAAATAATAATAATAAAAATTAATAAATAAATAAATCGATGTGCTTATTATCAATAAAATTATCCATAGTTTCACAAGCAATTTGGACGAATTCAAATAACAATGACTAAAGTGAATGGATACCAACATTGTGAACAAAGACCGTTCTTCTTCCCCGAAATGCATTCGATCACTCATGTCAAAATAACTCCTTTTCGATTTATAGAATTCTTAAAAAAGCATCCAAATTTCATTTTCCTACACGTAAAATCTTCTGTTTTCGCGAATGATACGTATGCATGAATGTGTTTGTGAACGCGAGCATGAGTCTCCGTAGTCTCGTTTTGCGTGTTATCTCACTCTGAGGTTCAGGTGAGGCTTGGCGAGGACATCAAAGAGAGGCAAAACAAACGGGAGTAAGGGTTTAACCACATATACACGTATATGTCTTTCACATACAACGCGTTGCAATTCGGACATGGAACACAAGCTGATGACGTCACGAAAACCGGCTAGAAACTCACATGGGCACTTCACATATATACGTAGCCGTTGGCGAGTAACCGATCAGGAAGAGCCGCCGTTTGCCGTTTGTGTGTTCAGCCACTGGTTTACAAGTTCATTGCCCGACACTCTACGAATACAATATATATACTTTATATCCATATATATGTATACATTCTGAACGTATAGTTGGTGGTTTCAGAAAGCGACAGGGATGCTATATATATATATACGACAGGTCTGCATCTGTATGAGTATCTCTTGTTGCGGCTTACTCTCGCGATCCTCTTGTTGCCCCCGAATCTCTCGGAGTCTCGTACGCTCAAGTAGCTACGAGCATCGAATCGAAGCTTGCTCTCTGTGACGCGTTTGTTTTTCAAATAAATAATTCAAAAATGGTATAATATAAACAGGTTTTCAACCAGTTCCTAAATATTCCGTCTTATAAGTCTAATAAGTCTCAATTTTGAGGTTCGCGAAATAGGTTTCTTTGTTGGATAGAAAAAACATTATATTTGATCGGTTGAAAAGTCTCATGATGATATAATTTCATAGATTTGTTCGCGGGTTTGAAGCGTTGTGCTCTTCCTTTTTCTTAAGCGATTTTAGGAGCAACGTCTAGTAACCGAAAGAATTAAAAATAAAGAAAGGTTTTTTTATATACCTCGATATGTATATGTTACAAACGTCCCGGGCCTAATAAAGAACGTGGCGAGTTCCTGCGTAGACGCGAGCTGCATATCGCATACAAAATGGCGAGTTGGCACGTTCACGTAGATCGTCTGCTGGATAACTCGTTCACGTCGTCGGGTTTGCGTACTCTATGTGTTGTGCGAATTTTTTCTGCGGGTAGTTTTCTCTCTCTGCTTCTCATTCGCTTTTTCTACATTATTTTCCCCCCATTCTCTTTCTTTTTTTTTATCAATTTTTTTCGCTCTCTACATATATTTCTTTTATTTCTTTACTTTTTATTTCTCTCCGTGTTCATTCTGTCTCTTTTTATATCTCCATTTTTTGTCCCTCCTTTCTCTTTTTCATTGCACCTGCACACATACTGACGTGTGCAGGTTCGCTGCACGACCTACACACACAGACGCATACACACGATTTTGATGTGCCTGTCATATTTTGTACAATATATGAGATAACAAGGATATTAAAGTCGTGAAAACCACAAGACTCATTAAAAAAACACGCCGAAGGGTTGTCCTTAAGAAAAAAAAGGTCGTTCGATCGCGCTTGGTTGTCGTGGTGATCACTCGGCAAAATGGCGACATTATTAAATTACATAGAGCTTCTATTGAGTGCCAATGCAAAGTGCAATTTTATATATTTCCATATAAATATGAACATTTCACACGGTTTCAAGGTTGTCCTTCGTTTGGATTACTGTCACTATCATTTCCAATTCCCTCAGTGCACGGTATTTTTCTTCGTCTTAAGTTTATTTATTTGTAAAATAAAAATTGCAATATATTAGAGAAATAACAACGTTCCAGGTTAGGCAACTTTTCCAATCATTCAAAAAAACAAAAATTAAAAATACACTT